>BGPR01034933.1:0-16226 GCA_013235015.1 Araneus ventricosus
TTAGTTTTTAAATCTGTTATGCACCTTGTAGAAGGAAAAGGGATTGGACATTGCTGTTCATTGTAGGATAACATGCATTTGGATGTTTAGTTGAGTGAATGTTTTGTTTGGATGTTTAGGTGACATGAACAATTATGCTTGCCATGTCAGTTGACTCCACTGACATTTGTTGTGTAGTAAACTTCTCTAATATAACACTAGTAATAATTATTAACACACTACTAATTTTTTGTACAACCTAAGTAATGTAATATTCAACATTATAAGGTAAATGCTCCAGTAGTGGGCCACTTAAGGGTATTTCCTCAATTATCATCTAAACTTTTGGGAAGTTTCGCTAATCTGTATTTTTTTATGATTGTTCAAACTTTTATCTAAAATAATAATCATCTGAAATATCAAAATAATTGTAATATAATTTTTAAAAAATTAAAAATTTAGATCACTCCTATGCACCAGAAGTGGGCATAGCAAACTTTTGATGTACCAGTAGTGGGCATACCAAAAGTGGGCCACCCAGATTTGTCAATTGTGCCAAAGAAAAAAGAATAAAATAATTATATATAGTAATAATAACAATATATTAACATTATACACTATAAAAAATGCAATAAAAATGACTTGATATAGGTGAAATCTTTTATTTATAGATTCTAGTCACATGAGATTTACATTTTTTCTCTTAACAGCCAATTTTTTATTAAAGGTATATGCTAATTATCGATCTTTCATTTTAAGTTCTGTTTGGGGCTTTATGGATATTAAATCTTGATATTTTATGTTGAATAAATCTTTTTTTTTCTTTTATCTTCTCTCTGCAGCCAGAAAAGAGCCCTTTTAAATGGTGATGGAATATTTTTTGATGGTTCAGCAATGCGATAGTTATTATTGTCTGCCTCGTTACAGAGCCCAACTAATTCTTGAATATCAGTCTTTTCCTCAACAGTACTATAATATATTTATTATTTAAGTAATTGGTCAGAATGTTTCATTAGTGGGCCATTAGTGTATCAGAAGTAGGCCATGTGGCCCACTACTGGTTCTGATAAAAATAAAGCAAATCTAATTAAATAAAAAGACTTTACAAGATATAACCTTCTTATTAAACATCACAAAACAGTCTATTTGAGAGAAAGCATGTGCTCCAGTACTGTCCCCCCTATGCCCACTACTGGAGCATTTAGTAAAACATTGATCAAAAGTGGGCCACCCTTTACTATCTATAAATTATCAATATTATTTCATTTAAAGACAGTTTATAATACATTCGTTATATAATCAAATAATATCAATAACAATTCATTTTAAAAACAAATAGAATGTATGCTAAAAAATAGTTGAATGAAGAGTTACCTCTTAAGGAAATCACTAAGAATAAGCTAAAAATGCTTCTCTCAGAGACCAACTTCAGCAACAAACTTTCTAGCTCCTAACTAAACAGGAAATAAAGGCTGTGCCTTTGGTATTTAGTTGATAAGGGTTTCAGCCTACCAGAGGCAGATCTCTTATTTCATTGGAATGTTGGAATTTCTTGTTTTTCAACTTAAAAATTCAAGTGGCCCACTACTGGAGCACTTACCTTATACTCAGTGTGATATTAATTTTACCAAAAATTTGTAAGCATGGCTTACAAATTAAGTAATGTTAAAATAAAATATGTTTCCTTATAAAACTTCCCGAAAATACATTTATCTAAATGGCTACAAAAGACTAGTGGCAATATGTTTGATGTAGAGATTGTACTAATTAATAATTTTATTTTATAAAAACAAAAGTGCATTGACATGGATAAGACAGTAGCAAAAGATGTCTTTTTCTATTTACTGATGTGTTGATGAGTTGTAAAAACCAAGGTAATGGTTTTTGAAAAATTCGAAAGTTCATATCTTGATTTGTTTCATTGCTGTGATTGTTCTAAAATAGTTCTAATAGTAAAGCCCTTGCCTTTGGTTTTTAAAAGGTGTAAGTAATCTGCTGTGTTGTTTCTTTTTTTTTAAAAGTCTTCAGTGCTATGGTTTCTTATACATTGCCTGACATTTTAAGCAGCTGCGAGTATATGATCTGTGACATATTATTGAAATGTATTATTTCAGTTGGTAACTGTTTCAATTACAGAGATGGTAAAAATAATTATTCAAAATAAGAAGTATTAATCGGAAGAGAACATCCTTTATTCCACAGAAATATTGAATATTTTCAATTTCAATAAATATTTTCAATAGTGTTGGTACATTTTTGCTTCTTGATTTCTTTTCCTTGCGGTTCCGGGCAGATGATTTTGGGAAGTTTAGGAGAGAAAACTGATTTAAGTAGTCATCTATATGATTTCTTTAATATATACAGAGTCCAAAATTTTGCCTATCTTACCCTAAATCAGGGTTATTATTTTTTTCCTAAACTCCTTACAATGGAAGTTATGGGTAATTAATTATCTTAGTGGAAGAAATCGGCATTTCTTGCGAGTTCTAACTGTGAATGTACTTTGCGAAGTGGGGTTTTTGCACTTCCATTATTAAAAACATGCTATCTTCCAAAATTCCACTTCTATTTCCTTAGCTCATTGGGCATGTTTCAGAAGGAAACCTAATGTTTTTAAAATTTTATTAATTGAACTTAAATTTGAGCTACATTGCCTTCAAAGTACTAATCTTGATCTCAGTGACTGTATAGTTGTTGTCGTGATGCAGAGAAGAACGCTGTTTAGGGAGATGTCAGGGAAATCGAATAAAATTTTAGAAAATATCATTTTTAAATTACATTAAAACTCCTCTAAGCACCTAACCCTACTTAGCGGTTACTTCCTTCATGGGCACTTTTGTTTGGTGTATAAATATAACGTTAAAATAAAATAACCTGTAGGAACTGCAACTCAGACCCTTCTGAACGGCCACTTTGGTTGCTTGCTCAACTTCAATGAAGCGCATTCCTTTCGTCTCGCTGTCTATAGACGTTTTATTAAGAAAAAAGGGAGAAGAGAAAGAAAAAAAAAACAATTCCTACACTCAAAACAATACTGGAAATCAGATAGAAATTAATCATTGTTTTCCTTATGCCAAGAAAAAAAGTGAGCATTGACCTATAAGGGGCCGTCCACAAATAATGTCACGCTTGGAGGGGGTTCGTAAAATTGTGACAGTTTGTGACAAGGAGGAGGGAGGGGGTAACAAGAAGTGTGACATCACACATTTTGGTTAAAATAAAAATATTTAAAATCAGCATATTAAATTTTGAAGTTATTTTGAAATTACCAGAATTTGGGGGTATTTTTTTTAATCGGGGCTGAAACAACGTTCATGTGATTTTTTTTCTCACTTATATTCCTTTCTTTTCGAAAAAGGCATTCAGGGTAGTTTCTGAGAATATGGTAGCAACAGAAATTCTTCACCATTATAAGAAAACCTCCCCCTGTCACACCCTTGAAATGTCCAACAAAAGATACGTTGTCCCACCTGGGTGAGTGGTAGAACTGGTAATGGCACAAACAGGTTGATCTTACTGAGGCGGGTTTTTTTAATTCAATCTGTTTAAGAGTATTTTGTGTTCATAAAGTAAAGATAAGATTTAAAGCAATATATATCAAATTCTAAAATATTACTGTTTTCAACTGCTCTTTTATATTAATATTTTATTACTATTGTATATTAATTAGGTTTTTTGTTGTAAACCTTAATCTTATTTCATACAAAATAAGTACACATATGATCATTATTATTGTTATTCTCACAAATGTCATTAAAACACATAGTTAAAGTTTAAAAATAAAATCTGATATATGATCTATAACGTAGTGCTTTGTTTCTGAACTGCAAGTGTATTTTTATGTAATATAGCGTGACATGTGACAAGGGGGGGGGGGGAGGGGGAAGTGGTAAAGTGTGACACTTTGTGACAAATGGGGTCGAAAATATTGAAAAAAAGTGTGACATCATTTATGGACAGCACCTAAAAGGCGTTGGGCATTCAAGAGTTCATCTGTGCCTTTCAGCCGCTGATTCGAACATTGACGAAGAAGCTGCTGATATAGCTAGTGACCAGACCATCAGCTAATTAAATTTTCATCTCAATAGACTTTTTGGAAAAAAATAGATGGTATTATTGCGCATTCTTCCACAACTGCGGATGAAAAGGTTAGGGATTTATTTTCCCAGTTAAAAACAAAATTGAATAAATTACATCCTTAAAATCTGAAAGATCCAAGCAGGCAAGATTTTTTTTACTTCATACAAAGAGAAAGTATTGTAATCGTCAAAAAATTCGAACTCGAGATTTTGACCAATCTCCACGTTTTAGACCTCCCCGAGTCCGAAAAACACAATTTTGGAATTATGTCTGTCTGTGAACACGATAACTCGAAAACTATTAGAGCTACGGGGATGAAATTTGGTATGTGGTCTTTAAACATAATTTGTAGGTTTCTATCAAATTTTCGACAAAATCCGTCAACGGGAAGTCTGTTTGTCTGTCCGCGGTCATGCGAACACTATAACTCAAAAACTTGAATAGCTAGACGGATAAAATTTTGTACACAGTTTTATCATCATGAATGTAGGTCCGTATAAAATTTTGGGCCAAATCCGTCAAAGGGTTGACTGTCTGTTGGTCTGTATAATTTACTTTTGAAGAGAATCCGTTGTCTCCACGCGCATGCGTACTGGAAGAACGGAACGGAATTTCATTACGGAGTAGCGAATTACGTCAGTTTGTCCTTGAGCCGGTAAGAGAGGAAAATCGTTACGCATCTCTTTGAATTTCATTCTTTGCCTAGATATTTTTCAATCACTATAATGAAAAACCTTCTGATAGTCATTGGATTCTGGGTAACAATAGGTTCGAAATTTTTTAGCCACGCGGGGGAAGGGGAAATGGCACATATTTGGGGAAGTATACGAGAAAGTTTAGGGGAGAACACTCCTGCTGGTTTTCAAGAAGAAAAGGAAATTTTGGAAATATTAAATTTTTTCCTTAGTTGATTCTTAAAATTCGCTTTATGAGAAATAACGAATTTGGGACTTGTTTAAAGGCATATTTTATAATTCCAAACATGAGAGACACCTCTTTAGAGCGGCCAGTTTTCTTTGGAGGACGGCCGCTTGTTTCACTGTCTTTACAGAAAGATGGTTTATATTGTTTTTGTGGGGAGGTGTAGCATTTTAGAGTTAGGGCATTATTTTCTAGTCTCTAATTATATGAGTTGCTATTGAGTGCTACAGATCTGTTTTAATTCTTAAATGCTTTTGACTAATTTCAGTAACTCCGAGTGTAAAATTTCATAAATTATTTTATTTATTTAGGTTTCGAAGTTGCCTTCCTTGGTGAATGGTTTAGTTTCTAAGTGTCCTTTGACAAGGAGAACGGTTGCAGAGACGCCACATCTTTCTGCCGGAAAGTAACAACAATAAGAAGATGGGACATTAACAAGATACACAGGTCTAAGCTGCAACATTTGGCATATCTTGAATGGAATCCAGCATCACGAAATAGAAAAGAATAATTTCTCCAGTAGACACTCTTAAAATTTATGGTTGCTGCTATATTTTTTGTTTCTTAATATGCATTTGTGAATATGTTTATGTGCATACCCAAAAGAGAAATTTTATTTTTTTGACCCGCCAAGTAAAGCATAGTCGCAGCAAACAAATTTAAAGACATATATATATATATATATATATTCGTATACAGGAGAAGCGCCATGTCTGCAATGTATGCACCTAGAAAGTTGTTTGCATGAATATTTAAAATTTTGTTTGCTAGTTGGAGCTCAAGCTTATGATTTATGAGTTCATGTATTTTCAAAACGAAATGGTTTAAAAGGCAATTTTCATATTACTTACACAATGGAAAAGTCATACACGTGTGGTTTTTGTAGCCGAGAGTTTTCGTGGCTGCAAAATTTAAAGAGACATATACTGGCTCATACAAAAGAGAAACCGTTTGAATGCATCATTTGCAGTAAAGCCTTTTCTCTTAAGCATATTTTAAAGGCGCATTTACGGACCCATACGAAAGAGAAACCGTTCGCATGTGTCATGTGCAATAAAGCATTTTCCGAAAAGTCGCATTTAAATGCTCATTTACGGACACATACTGAAGAGAAACCGTTTGCATGTGATGTGTGTAATAAAGCATTTTCCCAAACGTCGAGTTTAAAAATGCATTTACGTGTTCATACGAAACAGAAACCGTTTGCATGTGACAAGTGTGATAAAGCATTTTCTCAAAAGCCACATTTAAAAATGCACTTACGAACTCACACGAAACAGAAACCTTTCGCTTGTCATGAATGTAAGAAAACATTTTCCCAGAAATCGAATTTAGGAAAACATTTACTAACACATACGAAAGAGAAGCGGTTCACATGTGACGTGTGTAATAAAGCATTTTCTCAGATGGCGCATTTAAAAGGTCATTTACGGACGCATACGAAAGAGAAACCATTTATTTGTGATTTTTGTGATAAAGCATTTTCTGATCCAAGCAATTTAAGGGCACATGTGTTGACGCATAGCAAAGAGAAACCATTTTCATGTGACATTTGTGGTAAAGCATTTATTTATTTAACATATTTAAAGAGACATCTGTTGGTGCATGCGGCGGAGAAACCGTATGCATGCGACTTTTGTAATAAAAGATATTGTCGCCTGTATGATTTAAAACATCATTTACGTACGCATACAAAGGAGAAACCGTTTGCATGTGATCTGTGTAATAAAGCATTTTCTGTCCAGGCGAGTTTAAAAGTACATTTAAGGAGGCATACGGAAGAGAAACCGTTTGCATGTGATCTGTGCACTAAAGCTTATACTGTAAAGTCGAGTTTAGCAATGCACTTACGTACTCACACGAAAGAGAAACCTTTCGCATGTCACCAATGTAATAAAGCATTTTCTCTGAAGGGGAATTTAAAAAGACATTTACGGACGCACACAGAAGAAATTTGCGTATGACTTTAAAAGTAAAGCATTTTCTTGTCCAAATGCTTTAAATGCATCTGCAGAAACATATTATCTATCTATACTTATAAAAGGCAATGTTTGTGTGCGTGTGTGTGTGTTTGTCTGCGATGTCCAGACGAATCTATCGCACTTACAGCCATGAAATTTGGCACACAGGTAGTCGTAATGGTGACTAAATGCACCTCGAGGCCGGAATTTTAAATTTTAATCTAGAAATTTTTTTATTTCATGTTTTGTGTTGTTTTGGTTGATTTTTCGCACTAATTTCTCAATAGAATAGTTACGAATAAGTTTACGACAAAAATATATACACCATCGGAAAGAGCATGCGATTTCCGTTCTAATGAAGTTAGTTTTGAATTTCTAACGTAATTTACTGAATTTTGAAAAAAATTTTGAAAAATAGTCACTTTTATGGTAATTTTTAATAAAGATTTCTTTAAATTATCGCATCTGACGTTCTAACATCTCTATAATTTTCATTTTTTTTCAGCCTACAAATGGCACGTTTATGTCCGATTTAAAACAAGAACTATTAAAATATCTTTTTTCGTTTTTTTAAAAATTAATTTTTCCCTGATCGGTTCAAACAGTTTTTTCGTAGCGCGATTTAACAGCGAGAGATTCTCCGGACCATCCCACAATGCATTGTTGCAACGTGACCTTCTTCGCGGCAGGTGACGTCATTCGCAAAGAAAAATAAGCGGGAATATCAATAATGTGTATTTTTTGCTTTGCTTTTGTTTTCAAAACTTTTTCGTGCCATTGTGTGCACTTTTTTTCATCCACTTTTTGAAGTCCTGATTCCACGGGCAACGCCGTGCGCGTACTGCTAGTACTTATTATAAAAGGCAATGTTTGTGTGCGTGCGTGTGTGTGTGTTTGTCTGCGATGTCCAGACGAATCTATCGCGCTTACAGCCATGAAATTTGGCACACAGGTAGTCGTAATGGTGACTGAATGCACCTCGAAGCCGAAATTTTAAATTTTAATCTAGAAATTTTTTTATTTAATGTTTTGTGTTGTTTTGGTTGATTTTTCGCACTAATTTCTCAATAGAATGGTTTCAAATAATTGTACGACAAAAATAGATAGACCATCGGAAAGAGCACGCGATTTCCGTTCTAATGAAGTTAGTTTTGAATTTCTATCGTAAATTACTGAATTTTGAGAATTTTTTTAAAAATTGTCACTTTCTTCTTATATTTTTAACTGTCAATTTTTATTTACTCGCATCCAACGTTCTAATAAACCTATGATTTTCAGTTTTTTTGAGGTAACAACAGAAGTATTTATCTCTCATTTAAAACAAGAACGGTTAAAATATCTTTGTCCGTTCGTTTTTAATAATTTTTTTTCTTAAAGGGTTAAAAAAATTCTTTTCGAATGAAGTTCTTTCTCCGGAACGGTGAGTTTCTCCCTGGCTACGGCTAGCGCCATCTGTTGGAATTATTCTCTCCTCACTTTTTAGCATATTTTGCTAGGAATAATTTGAAATCATTTCGTTGGATGCAAGGGTTTAGTCGTAAATTAAGCAGTGCTGAAAGATTCTGACATGGGTGATAAGTTGGCTTTGAACTTCTAACGTAATTCGCTGAATTATGAGAGAATTTTTTTCGTGATGAACTAAAAGAGTTTCTTTACCATCTGCGTAAAATGTGCCATAGCTTTTCGCGCAAGCTCCAGGGGGTGACGAAGGGGGTACTGTCGTGACCTTCAAACGTCACGGTACTGTGGTTTGAGACTGTATTTCATCAGCATAACTTAGATACACGATTGCTGTATAATAAAGATTTTCACGTTGCAATTTTTTTTTATTGTTTTGGAATAACGTACTCTATACTGCTTTTCTACATGTCATTATCGCGGGAAAATCAATGTGTATCTTTTGTTTTGATTTTATTTCAAAACTTTTCCGTGTCATTGTGGACGATTTTTTTTTTTTTTTATGTTTTTGAAGTCCTGATTCCACAGGCAACGCCGTGCGCGTTCTGCTAGTAGAGAATAAACGAACCATGCACTTGTAATGTTTAGAAAAGCATTCAGCTGACATTTAGTTACACAGGCAAACAGAATCGCTATGTCTATTACATATGTAGCTTAAGTATGTTTAACTAAATCATTCGTGCAAAATGTAGGATAATATTTTAAAATGGAATCATTTCTAAATGAGTAAGGTTCCTTTTCTCACATGATAGCTTCCATCATTCTACCACGGTATACATCGTTCAAATAACCATTCATTCTTTTCACTTCAAGTAATACATTACGTTGTCAGATGTATATTACACATAATTGTTTATTTTTTGTCTTGTATTAAAGTGTTTTCAAGCCAGTATTCTTGGAGGCTGCATTCGCAGATTCGCACTAGATTTACGCGATGCACTTATGATTGTTCGTTAGAATATTTTTATTGACAGAAAAGTTTTAAGGGTTAATGATTAGCACGAAAGAATGTTTTTTATTATGTGAATGTTTCACAAAGTGTCAAATGAGAAACGTTTTAGATATTAGTATATTAATTGATTAAATTATAAATGTTATTGCCTTTATG
This sequence comes from Araneus ventricosus, assembly GCA_013235015.1. Classification (NCBI taxonomy): domain Eukaryota; kingdom Metazoa; phylum Arthropoda; class Arachnida; order Araneae; family Araneidae; genus Araneus; species Araneus ventricosus. The sequence goes on from BGPR01034933.1 coordinate 9,508, forward strand.
AAATGTGTAAATTGATACTCATCAGCTAATTGTTTATCTCCATGGGCAACTTGTTTATTATTTAAAATGTTTTATATGTTTGCGTTAAAATATCTTTTATCAATCAAGAAACATTTGCATGTTGCTGCAGAATGTTGCAAGCAAAAGTGCTTTACAAGGTGTGACCAATAAGGAGGGTGATTGATGTAATGTCTGTAATATAAGTCTTACGTTGAGTAGGTCTCACATGGAAACTGTTTACAATCCTTCAAAATAGTCCCCGTCGTACATTATGCTCCTCTGACAACATGTGTACAAATCGTCGAAAGCTCTTGAAAACTCCTACACTGGTACAGCTTTCAATTCCCATGTCACAGCAGCTTGAATGTGCGTATTGTCTGTAAATCTTCACCCTTTTAGAGCTTCTTAAAGTTTAGGGAACAGGAAAAAGTCCGGTGGTGACAGATCTGGGAAATACGATGGGTGCGACAACTCAGTAACTCCATGTTCAGCCAGAAACCGCTTTACAAGCGTGGCGGTTTGCGTCCGTGCATTATCGTGCAAGAGAAACCAAGAGCCACGTTGCTTCAGATGTGGCCGTACACGACGAATGCGAGCCAAGAGTCGTTTGAGCTCCTCGTAGTAAAACTCACTGTTGACATTTTGACCTTCTGATTTACCCAATTTGTACAAGAATTTCAAATTGATTCTCTGCTCCATGACACGCCACAAAACGACCGCATAAACAACTGTCGATAACAAATTTATCAAGACTCGCAGGCGCATGAAGCCACACACTACTGTTAACTGAATGTTAGGGAACACGACGAAGGTGTCGCTGATAATCGGGTTGTTCCCATTTTCGATTTGAGGGGCGATTCACCTTACTTATTGGCTACACCTTGTATCACATGATGTAGAGTTTTCTCTTGTGCGTCTTATGCCTTCTCAATTTACATTTTGATGCGCTAGTGCGTCATAAATATGGACAAGACAGTTTTTCTAATGTAACCTCTCGCAGAAATGTTTCAAATCGATAGAAATCGTACTATAAGATCCTCAAAGTATTATAATAAGGGTAAATCGAACAAAACTTTCCGAAAAAGGAATGCAAAGGAACTCATTGAAGCATTAATTTCGAGCACAATAGGGCAGAAGATAGGAATGTCCGTGTGGCAGGCAGCCGGCAAGAAAAATCTGGTCTTTAGTTGGGGATTTGATCCCCCCAACTAGGTTGCAGGATTTATATCGTACGTGCATGCTGAGAACGAGGTTGTGAATAAGTTGTTGAGGCATTTTGGCCTATTCCTCTGGTAGTGCGAATTGTTACTGGAGGTTGATGACTTGTTGCTCTCTTCTTAGAATGTCCCAGACTTTTTCAATTGAATTTCAGTTTGGGGTTTTTGCGGACCAATCCATACGCTGATTATTTTCACTTCGAAGCAACAGCCAGTGTACTGTGAAATATACCGTTGTATTCCGTGAAAAAGAAATAAGGATCCATATCAGAGCTAAAAATACTCAGGTTGGGAAAGAGAAGTCTGAGCAGCAGCCTTCACTGGCTGAATCTTCTTGAATTATGTTTAGGTCATTACGACAACATAGCTTGATACCCTCTAAAACAAGAATTCCGCTGCCTCCAAAGTGGTCCCTTTCAGTGATGTTGGAGGTGCCATTGCTTGTTCTCGAGATGTGTATGCACCTGAATGATCATGCAATCCTTTAGTTGATATCTGAGTGAAGCAATCATTCATCATGCAATCCTTTAGATGATATCACCTGAAGTCGGATAATTGGGAAGTTGGAAGAAGAGTGAATACACAGCATGCTGTCACAAGCATGGAGATAATTTCAAACGACAGCTGTCCGAGGATTTAGTAGTGTTTATTCACAAGCAATCACGATGGTAGTCCACCGGTACATTGTCCCACTTGCAAGAAGTGACGGGTGGTAGAAAGAGTATCAAATTTACAAGAACAGAGCAACATACTCCTTAATAACCGATTTAGCATTTCAGCACGGCCAGGAGGCTGCACATAGGTTGGTCAGAAAGAGCATTCGACCCTATCATTGATCTGCCCAGTTCTTGTGTTCATGGCACCACATAAAATGCTTTCTCCGATGAACAGGCTTTAATTGTACACACCGTACTGATAGACGTGCAATTTGACCAACGGTGTGCAGCCTCCTGGCCATTTCAAAATGCGAAATTGGATATTAACCCTTTCTAAGACCGTGGGAATATACCTCCCACAAAATTCATCAATTTTTAAATGCATTTTTTTAAGGTTGGCGTTAAGTTCTCGCCAAATTTTTTAATGAAACAAAAACTTGTATGTTCCAATTTCTTATCTCAAACCATAACGAAGGGTCTTGACTTGGTAATTAATTATTAATTAATAAAATTAACAAAAAAGTAATGTCATCCAATAAGTTAAATGAATTAATCTCATTACCAAAGTTATTTTATTATATCACTGCTAGAAAAAAAATGGCCTTATGAAGGATTAAGGAGTCTGTTGCTATTTTTCTTGCAAGTTTGATCCTCTTTCTGCCATCTGTCCCTTCTTGCCCGTGGGACTATATGACGGTGGACTACCATCGTGATTGCTTGTGAATAAACACGACTAAGTCCTCGGACAGCTGTTTCTGTCGCTTGAAATGCTCTCCATGCTTGTGACAGCATGCTGTGTTATCCTGAACTCCTCGATCACTCTTCTTCCAACTTCCCAATTATCCGACCTCAGGTGAAATCATCCAGATGTCATTTAAAAGATTGCATGTATTCAGAGATACCACAGTGAGATAGCAGCTTAACGTTATTCAAACTAATGTACGCTATGCTAGGGTATGTGGAACCTTTTAGCATTGAAATGCCTCATTAAATTTCTGTAGTTGGGCAAAAGGCTGCACGAGCAGAATCTTAAGGTTATTGTTCTGTAATCATTATTATATTACAGACAAATATATTTTTTCAAGGCAAATTGGAAATAACTGGTAAGGCCGTAGGTTCCCCATCCCTGGACTTTGCTATATCTTTCACAGAAATACTAAGTGTGCGTTGCTAGCGTGCTTTATACGCTCTGAGGGTACGATGCTAGCGTGCTTTATACCCTTTTGGCACTCCCTCAACACTTCTTACTCCAGATAGTCGTACTCTACTGCAACTAGTCCGAGTCGGTCTCCCAATTGAGCAGTCTTGCTGTTATGCTAATTTTTTCACTTTGTCCTTAATTTTTGTACGCCAGTATAAAGTAAAACCATTGAGAGTTTATTATTAACATGGTCATAACAGATGCACTAATATTAGTAAATGATTTTGAGTGTTATAAAATGTTTCCTTTTTTTTTTTTTTTTACTAAAATATGACGATGTAACTTTTTTTGTTAAGGAATTTGTTTAAAATGGCTTCTTGCCTTTTATAGCCGAATCTTAAAGTAAATTCTTTTTAAATGGAACAGTTCTTATAAATTTACGCTTGGAATAAAGTGTGCTTAAAATTTCAAAGACATAACAGTACTTTGTAGTTTCAAACTCGAATTAATTAATACAATTATAAAATCTTTGAAATTATCGGAAATTGGGCGAGATGGTGGTAGTTATTATCTAGTTGAGCTGATAATGTCGACAGATGGGATTATAAATATCACTCATTATATCAATTGCTGTTTATGAGACTCAGTGGTTGCTCTGTACTCGCTGTTTGTAACTAGACTCGAGTTATAATTCTTTCTTTTCATTTGTCTTGACAAAAAGATATGCAAACGGAGTGAAATACTGCTAGTCTAGGGAGGAAACTACCTTTTTTCTCCCTAACCCATGGTCTCACCAGGTACACTTTTGGTAAACTCGTAATTCAAATAGTAATTAAATATTTTGATTAATTTGAAATTTTGATGTCTGTTATTCATTTTTATGGGATCTTTACTAGAAATGTGTGCTTGTTTTTGGAAATGGTATGATAAGTTATGTTGTACTTTATTCCTGTAATCTGTTGGTGTGAATCTTTACTAGAAATGTGTGCTTGTTTTTGGAAATGGTATGATAAGTTATGTTGTACTTTATTCCTGTAATCTGTTGGTGTGAATATAGATATTATGTTTAAACACATCTTTAATTTTTGTAATAAAGATATATTTTTAACGATTTGTTTCTTTTGATTTCTTTTTTTATGAAAACCAGCGGGAGTGTTCTCCCCTAAACTTTCTCGTATACTTCCCCAAAAATGTACCGTTTCCCCTTGCCCCACGTGGCTAAAAAAAAATTCGAACCTATTGTTACCCAGAATCCAATGACTATCGGAAGATTTTTTCATTATAGTGATTGAAAAATATCTAAGTAAAGAATCAAATTCAAAGAGATGCGTAACGATTTTCCGCTCTTACAGGCTCAAGGAAAACTGACGTAATCCGCTACTCCGTAATGAAATTCCGTTCCTTTCGCGAGCACAGATGATTGCTTCCAGTAGGCATGCGCGTGGAGATCACGGATTCTCTTCAAAAGTAAATTATACAGACCGACAGATAGTCAACCCTTTGATGGATTTGGCCCAAAATATTGATACGCACCTGCATTCCTGATGATAAAACTGTGTACAAAATTTTATCCATCTAGCTATTCAAGTTTTTGAGTTATAGTGTTCGCATGACCGCGGACAGACAGACTTCCCGTGGACGGATTTTGTCCAAAGTTTGATAGAAACCTACAAATTATGTGCAGAAATCACATACCAAATTTCATCCCCGTAGCTCTAATAGTTTTCGAGTCGTGTTCACAGACAGACATAATTCTAAAATTGTGTTTTTCGGACTCGGGGAGGTCTAAAAGGTGGAGATTCGTCAAAATCATGAGTTCGAATTTTTTGACGATTACAATACTTTCTCTTTGTATACTTCGTATACTAGAAAGTAAAAAGTTCCTGCAAGGAGACTTTTCTGTACCAAATTATTCCGATTAATCAACAATACTATGGTATGCCTTGTTAAAAAAGACAATTTTTCTAAATTTCATTAATTCTAAGCATTTATATTTTTTCTTAATATTAGGCTTGAATTATTGATAATTGTATAGTTATTACAAAAAGTGGACGTTTTGAGGCATGCAGGCGGAAAAACTGACTAAGCTGCGTATGACGATTCCTCACTATTCGATCTTACGCTTGTAACTGGATATTTTCTGTAAAGGTATTTAGAAAATATCTTGAAACACGAAATTACATTTTGAATAATTTATTTTTTAAATATGTAACATAAATATAATGGTTAAATACTTAAGAAAATTATATATTCAATGGACTGAAAAAGAATTTTGTTGCCATTACCACTAATTATATTTCTGATAATCTAAAAATCAAATGGATTGCATACCATCAACCTTTGGCAAGTCCGTTATTTAATCATTTATTAATGATTCAATAGCAGATGGAATACTTGCCCATCATTTTTACAGCAGTTCGAATCTTCAAAAACAGTGGTTCATAATGGCCTACATTTTTGAAAATTCTAGGATTTGTTAAACTTATGAATAATTTCAATGCAAGTGCCAACATGAATTTAAAATCAGTTGGCCGACCAAAATAAAAATTAATTTCAGATCAAGTGGACTTGAATCATAAAAAAGGCAAAAAAAAGGAACAAATTCTTCGTAATCTAAATGTCAATATATTATTTACTGTAGAGTTGAGATAGTTTTAAAACAAACATCTTGTGATGTTACATTAGAATTTGGAAGATTCCAGGCAATCGCCAATATTTAATACTTAACCTCAATTTTTAAGCATATCTATATAATCCGTCTAATAAGATTCAAGCTATTGTATGGTATAGTGCGTGTCCATATATCCCCTCAAAAAGCAGCATAGAATTGTTGGTCATCACCCATTTCCTGCAACGAAGAAATTATGTTTAAATATGCTTCCCAACACATAAATCTAAGAAAAGAGTGTGTGAATTCACCTTTTCACAAATCTGCCCTTTTGTCCCCAGATAACAATTTTTTTGTACCCCTTATAACGGTTCTAGAGATTCGAGGATTTTTTTCCTCTCTCTCTTTTACTTTAAAAGATGAACGAGTTCTCTTTTTGCATGACTGGTCCATCATTTTTATTGCAGCTCGAATCTTCAAAAACAGTGGCTATATACAAAGCACGTCCTATCGCAACCTAACAACCTTTCCTAATGGTCACAATTTTCATACAACCCCATTGTCCGCCTCGTCAGGGTCTCGAGAGCAATAAAAAAATCTGAATGCTTGTGGTGACCCCGACCTTGCCCAGAAATTAAATGTTTGTAATATAAAAAATAATATTTTGTTTATTCTGGTTAGAAAGGCGCGGTTCTACCCATTTTCTCTCTCTCCCACACACACATATCCTGGGACTTCATATTGTCTTGTGTGTATGGGAGTCCACTTGCCATGGGGCAAGCTGACAACCTAGCCAGTCCGTCACTGGTCCCAATGAAGAATTCACTTTCATGCGCATTCAGTATTTTTACTTTCTCGTATACGAAGTATACAAAGAGAAAGTATTGTAATCGTCAAAAAATTCGAACTCGAGATTTTGACGAATCTCCACGTTTTAGACCTCCCTGAGTCCGAAAAACACAATTTTGGAATTATGTCTGTCTGTCTGTGAACACGATAACTCGAAAACTATTAGAGCTACGGGGATGAAATTTGGTATGTGATTTCTGCACATAATTTGTAGGTTTCTATCAAATTTTGGTCAAAATCCGTCAACG
>BGPR01034934.1:0-16225 GCA_013235015.1 Araneus ventricosus
GACTCAAACGAGGAAGATACGGTCACAGAGAAAAAGAATCAGAGGTCTCACTCCGCAATTTGATCAGCGCCCCCACTCGCCATCCAAGGGAACTAGCCACATCGATACGCGCCGCCGTTTCAAACGGAACTCCAAGGTCGCCGCCATGTTAGCTGTGTTGTGTTCGATGTCGATCTTATGAACAAGTAAGTTTAATACATGTTTCCTAACTTACAATCAAAGTCGATTTAGGTTAATCAAACATTTGTAACATTTAGTTTCACTTTTATAAATAAAATAATGAAGTTTATTTTTTGGTGCAATATCCGTTGTCTAAAACTTCTCATCCTAATGGAATGAGAACTGTTGACGCAATATGCAATATAGGAAAAATGTATGCATTCCTGTATTTTTATAGATTTATATTACTTCTTAATAATTTGACCTGGGAATAAAAACAACCTTAATAACTATCAATCCTTCTTTGACTATTGCTGTGAAAATATTTATTGTTGACTTTTATAATAATTTCCACGAGCTATAATTCTTTTATCAGTCAAGTTGAAATAATATATGAGCTTCTATGTTAATATAAATACAGCAGTATATTACAAATTATGTACTTAATAATACATTCATAACTATATTGTAGAAATTAAGATAAAGTTTTCTAGCATCTTCAGATTATTTTGATTCTCAGTTTTGTGTTATGGAATTTTACAACATGAAAATTGTTATTCTTTGTCCTGAAAGTTAAAGTAATTTTGGGTTGTGTGTTAAGTATTCTTAGTTATATCTTACACAAATCTTTATAATTTAAAAACGGTCTGTTGTGAAATGCTATTAGATGTAAGAGCTGACTAAGAATATCTGTAGTCTAGTTAATGTTACTCTATTTTATTATTACAATGTTATAGGGTAGATGCTTCAGTTTTGGCCACATTAAGAGAAAATTTGAATTTTCACAGTGGATGACTGGCTAAAGCTTTTTAAGTCATACTTACAATGTTCTTTAGTAAATTTTCTTGCCTTTGTGTTAATTATAAAATCTTTCTCTGGAAAAATTTATATTTTGAGTTATGAATAAATAAATAATATATCCCAATTGTTAATATAAGTTGTCCCATAAATAATTTATCCCAATTTGTACCAGTTTTGGCCACCTTGCACCTGTTTTGGCCACATTAATATCATACTATATAACAGGAAACAATGAATATTAAGCAAAAATAAAGCATTTTTATGCAGTATGTATTTTATTACATTATTTTCATATTTTACAAACCACTTTTTTTATTGAATTTGTAGAAAAGTAAAATAAAATGTACATTAGTTGATTTTAGCTGTAAGTTTGAGTTAAAGAGGCAGGAAGCAGAAAACAAACATTTAACTTGGTTGGTAATATACATGTTGTATAATGCTTGCATAAAAATTTGGGTTTTTTTTTAAGGGGGGAGGGGTAAATTTTTATGCAAATACTTAAAGCATGCCTTTAGAAAATTTTAAAAAATGAAGTTTCATCAGTATCAGTATTGTACACCTGTTTGGGATTATCTAAAACACTCGTTTCTTCACCTAAGAGCTCTTCGACTCCTTAAACCAAGTTTGGCTTTTGTCATCTATGATATTTGCCTGTGTTTTATTAAAAATCTCTGCCTTATAACTAATTCTAGGATGCTATTATATAAAAGGATTATATTACTTTCTGCCTGGCCTTCCATTTTGAAACTGACATTCTATTTTACTGGCCTGAATATCTTTTGAATAGATCAAGAAGTTTGTCTTTGACAATTGAAAATCCCATTCTTGCAATTCCCAAAATCTATTCTTCCTACTGATTTTTTACCTCAATTCTTTAATACTGCATCAGAATTACCATGCCCACCATAGCCGGAAAATGATGCCCTTCCCTGTAATTATGCGATGCAAAGTGGAATTAGGCATTCCATAAATTTTGCTAATCTTTACTGCAGGCTTTCCATTTTGATTGTCTTTAATTGCATTTAAAACTTTAGTTGGAGAGTAGCAAAATCTTTTGATGGAAATATCACCTGACTTCTTCTATTTAAATTGGAATTTTTGCCACATAAAATCTAAACAAAACTAAATTAGTTACTTTTATTTTATCCTGATATTTTTAAAAGTATTTTATGAGTAAAAACATAATAACAAACCATGTGGCCAAAAGTGGAACAAGTGTTGTACCCCTTTTGGCCACATGCATGGCCAAAAGCTGTACAACACTTGTATTATATATTATTACAATGTTACATCAATTTATTTGCTGCTATAAGTATGTATATATTATAAATAAATCAGTACCTTTATATAACATCTTCTATTTGCAAATTTAAATTCCATTTTAAGAAGATATTTCTTATTAATTTTGATTAATAATGTAGAGATTTTCCAGATGAAAATTTCATACTCTTTTGTATAAATAAAATATAGAAAGCTTTTCTGATAAGCATCTTAGCTAATATTTTATTTAGAATATCAAAATATTTTGATCTATTTTAATCATCACAACTTGACACAAGAAAGTTAATTTTATTGTTAATGACTTAGAATTCGAATTATTAGTCTTGGTTAGAGACCCTGTTAAGTGAATATTTTATTCATAATAATGCATGATAATTGAGTAGTGTTTTTTATATAAAGAAATTTATGTTAAAATGGAATTCTAGTGGAATTTTATTTGTCCTTTCAGGCAGTTCGAGATTTTTGTAGCTTCAGATTCTACAGGATGACGAAGTTGGACAGGAGTTTTAAGTCCTGGTAGGAGCCACTCTAGGAAAGAAGGGCCATTCTATTATGTCCCCCTCCAGCTATTGATTGGGGCCGCAGTGGCCTAGTGGCAAGGTCTCGACCTCGGGACCGGAGGATCGCAGGCCCAAAACCCGATTCCATCGAAGATTTGCCGTGTATGGGGCCTGTTGCACGCTAAATCATACGCAATGTCCAAACTCCCTCCCGTTGGTGTTGCGCTGAAGTTTTGAGAGGGGGTACCAGCTCAGGTGTCGGCTTCGTTATCTGACTGCGGTTCAAAATTACGAGGTCCATCCCTAAATAGCCCTCCTGTTGCTTCAAAACGGGATGTTAATATAATCTAACCTAATCCAGCTATTGATCTTTTTAAAAAATTGCACTGTCTTATATTGAGTATTTTTATACTCTATATAACAAATAAATCTGGCTTCTAGGCAGTGTTTGTTAGAAATGTTATGTATTAACAATGTTGTGTACTTTATTATGCTTGTTCAATAAAATTGTGACATTATATTTTGGGTTTTTTTTTGCATTTCGTATTATAACATCTTGTTACAAAAATCAATGAATGTATATAAGTTGTTTTCTGGGTTGAAAAAATTAATGTGTATTGTTGAAAAAATAATTTGTTGAAGTTTAATATATTCTAAAAGAGATGGTATAATATTAACTTAATCAAAAAATTTAATATCCTGCAGAGTTTTTTTAAAAAATTGAATTTTCTTTATGAAAATAACATTCTATTAGTTTTTAAATTTTGGAACAAGAATGAATGTGTATTTATTAAAAATCAATTTATTGTTGAATTTTTAAAGTATTCTGAAAGTATAATATTAATTAAAACAACAAATCTAGTTTCCTATAGAGTTTAAGGAAACCACAAGAGAATTTTCTTTATGGAAATTACATTTTATCAATATTCGTATCTTGGAAAAATTAATGTGAATTTCTTAAAGTAATTTTTCGTTGAAGTTTTAACATGTTCCAAAAGAGATGGTATAATATTAGCTAAATTAATAAAAATTAATTTCCTGTTGGTTTAAAAATATTTTATGATCTGAAAGAATTTTTCTTGAAAAAGGATAAATGAAATTATTAATATGAAAAATAGTTTATCTTAAATTATTTATCCACTGGTTATAAATGATTGCTACACGTCAAATAGGCAATTCAACTTTTTTTTTTAATGTTTTGAATGATGCTTAATATTTACTTTTAATTTCTGTATTAAAGAAAAGGCTAATTTAATGAGAATAAAAAAACGTTTTATGATTAGAATAATTATATAAACAATAATAAACGGCATTATTATTAAAACAATGTCAAATTAACAATATATATATATATAAAATAAGCTATTCTTAAATTTAATAATCGTTGAAAAACGAGTTAATTATCGTATAAATGCCTATTTATTGTTTACATCGTTGTCATGACGAAAGGGAATGGTTTTGTTTACAATCGCGTCGCAGTGACGTCACGCTGACGTATTCTTGTTAGTTCCCTAGTCGGCCACAGATGGCGTACTGTCTATGTGAGGTGTAATGTTAAAAAAAGTTGCCATTAAGGTCTATGGGAGTGAGACCTCTGATTCTTTTTCTCTGTGGATACGGTCGCACTAGTAGAAAATTTATATATATTGTCGTTTTATAGAAATAGTGGTATTGTAATTGTCAACTTTAATAAATATAAAATAAAAATAATTCTATGTTTGGAAATTATGAAATGAAATTAATTCCTAATAGTGTTTCTTAATAAACCAGGCGTTGTATTAAACTCAAAGCGTTGTATAAATCAGTCGTTAGCTCAAAAATCGGGTAATGCTGATGTTTTTTAATTAATCTAAATTTCATTTTTTGATCGGATTTGACGATAATGGCATGTAAATGGCGCTGAGATCAAAATTATTTTTCTCTTTCATTGTCTAATTATATGGTCGAAACGTTGTGTTACCTGTATACTAGGGTGGATCGAAAAATCAAAATTTGGATAAAATAATCGGCATAGGGTGCAAAAGTTGTCTTTTAAGTGTACTAGCATACATGCAAAATTTTTTCAACTTTGTTTAATATCTTCCGGTGCCCCAAGACACTTAAATATTTGCAAAAAACGATTTTTATGCAAATTTCGAATTAAAAATAAAAAAGGGGTTAAAGAAACAATTTTACAGGGAGAAACGTAAAGGGGAGGGCGAAGGAATGATAAAAAATGCCAACAAAAGTTGGAAAATTATCGTAATGAAAAAATATCGTGTTTGTTCGATATCACATTTTGTAAGTGTGCAAATTTCGATACATGTAAATACTAAAAAGACATGAAAATTCCACTTGCTGAGCGAATGTTTATGAAAGATCAAAGATCAGAAAGTAAAATGGTTATTGGAGGAGTGGACATAATTGCGACTAAAAAAAGGAGAAAAGGGTAAACGAAAACAGATCGAAGAGAGAAGGAAAAACGTAAAATGGTTAAAACTGATGCTGCTCTTGCTCAATCAATGGAGATACTTCAGCTCAACACTGTTTTCGTCCTCGTATACAGCTACGGATGTAATTACCATGTAATATCAATCACAAAATCGTTTAGATTTCCCTACCGTAGCAAGGCAAAGTTATCGATACGGAATTTCAGATGGAGCAGCTGCTTCATTTGCCAGTTCTGTTTTACAAGACGTTGGAATTGTACACGAAAGAGAGACTTCGCATGTGGTAGATCGCAATAAAATTCGTAGACAGCATAAAAAGCTTTAAAATGCAGTTGCAGAGTCTACTAAGTTAACAATGTCTTCGTCTCTTTTAACCGGATTATATTTCGATGGGAAAAAGACAACACAAAAGTACTAATTAAGAAGGCCCAAAGACCACAAAGGAGGAGCATTATACTCTTGTAAACGAACCTACCTCTGTGTATATCGGACATGTTACTACTTCAACAGGAGGAGCTAAAGCCATAAAAGAAGCAATACTCAATTTTTTGTATCAAACAATATGCAATTAAATGAGCTAACAGTAATTGGATGCGATGGAGCAAATGTTAATACTGGGCACAAGAGAGGTATTATTCGCTTGATGGAACTGGCCTCAATGGATCATTACAATGGTACATTTGTTTGCTTCAAATAAATGTTTTACCTCTTCGTCATCTACTAAATTCTTTGGATGGCGCAACAACTAGTACTAAACAATTTTGTCGACCAATTGGTAAAGCAATCAAAACCTGCGAGGAGCTACATGTGGCTCCTTTTTCTTCAATAAGTGTGGATATATGTCAGATAATATAGATAGAATGGTTCTCAGCAATGATCAGCAATATGTATATGATATTTGCTTATCGATATCACGTGGTGAATGTTATTCTGACATGGCATTAGAAAGCTTGGTCTAGTTTCTCACTCAAGGTGGAATTTAGAATTTTAAGTGGTAGATAGAATTTTAAGGTTATATGTCGTCAAAGAAAAACCATCTGACAATCTTATTATCCTTGAACATATATTATGAAGGTATATGCAACCTGTGTGGTTCCATGTCAAGACAAAGCCCTCCATAACAGAACCAACGCGGCATATTTGGAGACTTATCTCATTTTCTAGATATTTGGAACCCAATTTAACTAGATATTTGGAACCCAATTTAAGAAATATAGTAGACACTTTTATTCAATGAAATAGCTTCTTTTGTCATCCTGAAAATTTGCTATTGTCAAAGCTCACAGATAACAGAGAGAATATATAAGATCTTTAGCACTACGAAAACTAATTTGTGCTAGAAATGAAAACAGAGGATCATCAGAATAAGAATTTTTCAAGTACCAAAAATAGACTTTAAAGCAAAGGATTATTTTGCACTTATTAACTTTCAACACCACCTCTTTTGATGAACGTTCCATTTAAAGAAATTGAGGCCATGGTAAAAATTAGAAAAACGGAGGAATGATCAAAATATCCATGCCATACCCAAGCTGAAGAAGGATGTTTTCGCTTAGTGTCTGAAGCGCTGGAAAGTGTATATGAAGAAAAGAGACACGGCTTCATATTGAATAGGATATAATCAAGAAGTCTTATCAAGCATTATAAAACCAAAAAGGATTACATCGTTTAGAAATATGTAAATCTTCAAACTAATAGAATTAAAAAATCTATGATGTAAGTTCACTTTTTATAAGTTTTGTGATTTATTGCTTTGACTATTAAATTTATACTTCATGTATTATTATAAAATTATAATTATTTATAAGTTTGTACTTTAATACTTGAATAGTCTGCCAATTTTTCAAATATTTTTCATTAATTCACAATTTTTAATAGATATTTGTAAAAATGTCAATTTTTAACTTTTTGGAGGGCGTTTGCGCCACCAGAAGATATGAATGAATTTTAATAATAATAAAAAAAACGTAAACGAATATACCCAAAACAAAACTTTCTTACCCGGCGCTAAAGGAAATTTTGAAAATATTTTTTTATAAATTAAAAAAAAAAATGTCATTTTTAACTATTTTTAGGGCAATTGGGGCTTATTGGAAGATATGAATGGATTTCAATAAAAAAATATATGTAAACTAATATACCTAAGACACAACTTTCCCACCCCATGCCAAAAATAATTTCAAAACAAAACAAAAAAAAAATTACATTTTCGTAAAAAATTCAATTTTTAACTATTTTTGAGGCACTTGGGGCACCGGAAGATATAAATGAATTTCAATAAAAAAAATTATATAAACTAATATACTTAAGACACAACTTTCCCGCCCCATGCCAAAAATAATTTCAAAAAAATTTTTTTTCCTATACTTTTCGATCCACCCTACTAGACACCCCAAGCGTCAGGTAAGTATGCTTGGTCAAAGCACCCCAAGCGCCAGGTAATTATGCCCAGATGAAAGCCAGGTGAGTATGTTTGAGTTCCGCTATCTACGCGGAGGTGCAATGAAAGACCTCTGTTCCGGAGAATCTCCTCTATTACCACAAAATGCTCTACAATATTTATACGATATCTTTACAATGTTGTGCGGCATTCAAAATATCATAGCAACATAGTGGAGATGTCGGAAAATATCTTGTGCTAATAGGGTCCTTCTTGATCAAGGCACCCCAAGCACCAGGTAAAGTATGCTAGGGTTCCGCGATCTTCTCGGAGGTGCAATGAAAGACCTCTGTTCCCGAGAGCCTTTTTCTTGATCAAGGAACCCAACGCCCCAGGTAAGTATGCCCAGACTTAAGAGCCATTTGATATCGAGAAAGATTCTTCGTAATAAGATCACGTTTAGATTTTCTGCACACTGTTAAAACAGATTTTCAGTTTCTAACATCATGAAGAATAACTCACTCAAAGCGTTCTTACTTTGAATAAAAATCTGTTGAAATAATAATAAAATCTTTCTCTTTACTGTCAACAACACCCTGAAATGGCGAACAGATATCTTGCCTAGCGCGAGAAAACCCAAAATCTCTCAACATAAGATCACCTTCAACCATAGTTTAAATAAATGTTTATAATACAGTTTTTTTCTTTAAATATGGAGGAATGCGTTACGTATTTGATATTTCATGTCATTTCTGCGTTATTTGATGAATTATTTTACGGGAAAGTTTTAGCAAAATTAGGCTAATAAACTAGGAATTCTTTTTCTAAAGTATATAATATTTTACACTGCATTTTTTACACCTTTTTATGTTGAAATTGCAGTTGAATAAATTTTTGACTATATTACAATTATTACATATATTTTAAAAATATTTTGAAAGGACACATAAATTGCTGTTTCTTTAAGGTATGTGCCTACCTTAGAAGCACTTTTTTTTTAAAAAAAAAGGAGATTTTTATTCAACATTTATTTTTCTCAGTTTTAATAGTGAATAAATCTGTCAATTCAAATGCATTTTAATGACAATTTTTTTATTTAAAAAATTTTGTCCAGTTTTGGTCGAAATGTAGTAAAAATTGACGTTTACGCCAAACTTCCTATAACAAATTCTAATGCATGTGTATTTTACTTTTTGTTTCAATAATATATTTTTTATACATTTACCTGTGTTGTGAAACATAATATTTAGAGTATCTCTTAAAGTTACTGAAATAAATTGTTCCAGTACTTCGAGAGAATTCTTCGAATCTTTTTGCTAATGCGCCTACATCTACTTGTAATGCAACTTATTTCTTCGATTGATGATGATGATGTAGGCGACGAAGCTAGTTTCGCAAGTGGGCAAACTTCTGTTATACTGTAAACTGCTATAAATTTTATCGGATTAATTTGCATTATTTTCAGTAAAGTCTTTGATTACTGAAAAATTAACCTTGAGTTAGTTCTATAGAATTAATAGCCAAAATATTTTATTACATCTTAAGAAACAGAATTTATGCCATAAAATATCGGATAAGCATTTGTTGCCTAGTTCGAGATCTTTCAACATTCTTTTCAATGTTGACTTTGACATGTCAGAAGTACTATATTTTCCATCTTCAGGAGGATTTGATAATATTTCAACAACAAAATCTAAACTATTTTCGCCTAAAGCTGCAAAGTCGATGTTATATTTCTTTATATCTTGTGTAATACTGCCGTCAGGAAACTGCGCTTCAAATTACAAAAAATATAATTTGTTCTTATTTCGCCAAAAAGTTTATTAACTTCGACATTTGAGTTACCGAGATATTTATTATATTATTTTAGTAGAATAGTACTTAGAATTTGGATTAATTAAAAATTAAGGGAAATTTTGGCGTTTTTCCTCAATAACTTCCGAAAATATTATAGCACAAATATGATTTTTACGCCATCTGAAAGTGCAAAACATTATATTTTCAATTATTTCAATTATGCTACCGTACAATTTTTTCCCTCTAATTTTAATAATTTTTTAAAAATATTTTTGACATAATTTGCAATAATACTTTTCATCGTTTCAACGCAATTCAAACCGTTTTCAACAAACATTTAATTGCGTGTTTCTCTATCATTGTTAAAAGCTAAGGTAATGTCTTACTGTTTATTGCTATGTTGTAATCAACATATTTTCATCCAGATAATATGCGGCTGGAAATAAAATGTGACGCACCATTTAAAATTAAAATCAAATGCATATTTTGCAATAGGAATTAGAAGTTGATGCCGACAATGTGCAATTTGGTGTTGCATGACACAGCCAGTTCTTTGATTCTGTTAGGGACGTTCATGTAGACAACGCACAGAACAGGTGCAAAGCTACTGAAAGAACATTGGTTAAATTTATATCACAATTTAAAATTGTTTAGGGAACCATGAATATCAAATTATGCCTAAGAGATTCAATTGAAATTATATTCCCGGCGAATAAGTTTGTCGCCGAAGGGAGACAGTTTAAAATAAAATTTTGAAAAGTTCTATTAATGCTTGAACGTAACTCAATTTTCGGAGAAAAACATTCGCATCACTGCGATGATTTTAACACTATTCAGTAACGTTTAAGATCTCGAGATTGGAGACAGTAAGTGAATCAGTCACCACATTGGATATTTGATGAAAATACTAATCTGTCACTGAAAATACATTAGAAATGCTACTTTTTAGACAATTCGACAATACAGAGTAATAAAAATTCTTTATTTCCTCTCAAAAATTCTGTTACATCAATTTCTTTAACTATTTTCGGGTAAAATTAATTTCGAGGAGTGTAGGTTATTTTTCTAGTTTATACTTTGCAAGATAATAATCGAAATATTCATAAGTTAAGAAAAATATATTTTATACATATAAAGAAAAATTATATGAAACATTTATATAAAGCAGAACTATTCTATTACAGCATATAAGTTTACATATTATTTTATATGCCCTGCACTGGGAACGATGCAGTCACTCAAAAAGCAGGATTTTCTAGCATCAGTTACTTTTCTATTGGCATATACAAACTGAATTTCAAAGAGAAGCTGTATGAACCTCGCGTAATATCAATAAATAGAAAGAATTTAGCGAACTAATAGTTTAAATCTTTATAAAAATAAATTCGAGACCTATTCTATGCCTTCCTATTTTGTTCAGACCCAAATATTTTTTATGTGCACCACTTTTATTTTTCCATGTCGGTTTTTATAAAACATTGGTTTTAAGAAAAAGAATTAGATTTTCCATCAGTCTACCACTTTTTAATTTTCAAAACTTTTTATATAATAAACTGTATTCCGTTATAACTGCGAACAAATTTGGTATGTTTGAATTTAATAAGTGGTTTGGTGAAAGACTGAGCACAATGGTATCGAAGAAGCAAGAATGAGAAGTCCTCTAGCAGCTACATTTGTCTTGATTCAAGTGCTTGTTATTTCTTTTTGTTTGGTGCTAAAAGATTTTGTAATTTCTCTACTTTATAGTATGTTGTAAGTTTGCGTCCATAAGATAAGGGAGCAGAGTTTGAAATGAGATTTGAAAATGCTTGTTTCGCTACACTTATTTTAATGACAATGGCACTTTTATTTTTAAATGCAGTTCTGACAAAATTATCTTTTTTATGAAAAAATTAGATTCCCATATATGTTCTACTTTTTAATTTTAAATATTTTTTATATATAAAAATTGATTTTCTATATTAATGGTTCTGACAATACTTAAATGTATATATTGTATTTAGTGTTTGGTAAAATTCCAAGCAAAATTCTATCTATGAAGAAGGAATGCGAGTTCCTCTGGCAGATATATTAGCTCGATTCAAATGGTTTTTTATTTCTGTTTGGTGTTTCAAAAAAATTTGTAATTTCTCTATATAATGTAAAATGCAAGTTTGTTTTCTTTAGTTAAGGGAGCAGAGTTTGAAATGAGAACTGAAGTAGTGTTCCTTAAACATCGATAGTTTCAAAACTATCTTTAGTTTTCTCCTCGGGGATACTATCGATAGGTGTTCTTCCAGTCGATAGTTTAAAACTACTGAAAATGCGCCTGTCGATAGTATTGCCTGAGAGAAAATACTAAATTGTTTTAGTGGATAGTTCTAAAAACCCATACTATCGACTTGGCTTCGATAGTATCGAGAGTCTATGGATGTTTAAGGGACACTAACTTTGCTTTTATTTTTCTCATATTTCAAAGATTTACTTTCATT
The DNA here is from genome assembly GCA_013235015.1 of Araneus ventricosus. Lineage (NCBI taxonomy): Eukaryota > Metazoa > Arthropoda > Arachnida > Araneae > Araneidae > Araneus > Araneus ventricosus. Next base: position 11,819 of record BGPR01034934.1, read on the forward strand.
TCTTGCATTTTTTTCCGTTCATTTCGTCGCGTCTTTCCTTTTTACCTCAAGTTTAATCACCTGTAAAAAAAGTGCATGGTTTTCATTTAATGGAATGGCGAAGATGTTATTTATGTGAATAAAAAGTTGCATCGTTTTTTTTTCCTTTCAGATGTTCAGTGCTCAGGCGATTCTAAAGCGTTCTACGAACTTGATTTAAAATTCTATTTAATCTGCTGGAACAAAAATAAAAAATGAGTATTATATTTCGTTTCATTATTTTCATGTGATGCATATTTAATTTCATTATACAGTGATCCGAATTAAGCAGGAGGGATTTAGGTATCTCCAGTGCAAAAAGTATAGGTTGCTTCACAACCATATTTTCTACACATATTCTTTTGAGCATGTGGTTTCGATTTCAGAAGAAAAACAATAATACATATTTTGGTCTATAGGGAGAAACTGTCTCTGCTGTGGAAATAAGTTATTTTTTAAATTAACCACAAAATTTTTCTTTTAAGATTAAAATGTCAACTTATTAAAATTAAAAAAAAACATTTGAAAATAGGAATGAAACAGTTAACGTCGAATCTATAAGCAACTTGGAAACAATTTGATCATAGCAATTTCAAAACAGAAAAATGAATAAAAAATAACAAAATATTAAACTTCAAATTTTTTAAATAAAAAAAGAATTGTCTAAAAACTAATATTGGCATTGCAAATAAAGTTGAACCATTTCACTTAAGAAATTGATTTATTCAGAAATTTTATAATTTATTAATTCTAAGAAAGGAAAAGTGTTTCAAAATGAAAACGAAATTCATCCCGCCACCTCATTTGCCAAATTTTGAGACTGGCAACACTCAGAAAACTTCAAATATCTTTAAACCTATTTGGATGTCAGATCTAAAATTTGGAGTTAGCCTTCCCAACAGTATGGAAAATCAAAAAATGCAAGAAAAATCGATATTTTTTGTTTTTCGAACCGTATGGGAAATTCAAAAATGTAAAAATAATTTGGCGATGCTTTTGTAATTTTTAGAGTGCTGTTCAGACTTTAACTGAAAAAAATGTCAAAAAACGGCAAGCAACAGTAAACGTGGAATATCATTTACACAAAAATGTGGAAAGAAAATAAGGATTTCCCTATAAATTCTCGTGCAAATTTTTTTTAAAATTTAAAACCCATACCGGTCCGGCGCACCCAAAAGGGTGTAAGGCCTTTAGCAGACCAATGGGGAAAAACTGAAAATACAAATGAAATACAAATAAGGCAATAGAACACGAAAGAGTCCAACGTTAAAAATATTCAAAATACTTAAGAAGAGGAGTCCCAAAATGTAACCAAATCAGTAAAATGCAAGTATAAGCTCAGCACACAAATGTAAATATGGAAGTTTACATTTTTTAGTTAAAGGAGTAGACTTTTAAAGGAGACATAAAAATTTTTTTCTCACATTTCAAAGACTTACTCTTACGGCCTGCATTTTTTTTTATTGTTCATTTCGTCACATCTTTACTTATGATCTCCACTAAAACGATATTGTGAGCATGACCGATGCCCCGGCTTTGCTGCTTACACAGGTTATATACACAGGTACATTATTTTACCATATTAAAGAAATTTATTTTCTTTGCAGAAATATTAATTCAGGTTTTTTTCTAAAAAAAACCACCGTCCAATGAATAGTTATATCCTGATTTCTTTAAGTTACTTCTTTTCAGGGCTAATTTTGCCGGTTTTTAACCCGGTTATTGGATTAAAAAAAACAGTTATAATCTAGACAAACAAAATAAGCGAAAAAAATAAGCGTTTAATGGAAGAAAATAACGATTTTCGATTTTAACTAGTAGGTTTTTCCCATCCTTGCATATGGCGTCTCTGGTGTGTAATCAAAATTTGATTAAATAAATTGATAATCTAATTCTTTATGTAGTAATCTTAATATAAATAAAAGTCATTGTGGGTATGTGGCTATGTTCCACTTCTCCTCCTAAACCACTTGACGGATTTCGACCAAATTTTGCACAATTATTCTTTAAACCAAAAGGAAGATACCTGTCAACTTCTCAAAGTGCAAAATTTAATTAAGCAGTCAGTTAATTAGAAACTAACCAAAACAGTTTTTAGCAATAAGTACGGCGAAATATACCCCAAAAAAATAAACACATACCATTTAAGTTTAAAATTTGCTGTATTGATATTAATTTTATGTCTGTGCCATTTTTCCTTCAATTTTTATTAATTTTTCAAAATTTAATAAATAATTGATTGCATGCAGACGATTTTGAAATAGTTGAAATTCATAACTACTCCGTTGCTAGGCTAATTTAACTTTTTTTCTGAAATTTTTTCTTATTTTTCTTAATATATTTTATATAAGAAGATAATTATTACCGTCAACTTTTAATAGCCCCAAAGCTAATTACAATTTCAGTTAATTGGAGAGTAAGCAATATTCTGGCATTTTGTGTGATATTTTTCGAAAATATGTATTATCTTACAAAAACTATTTTTACACCATATTAAAACTTTAAAAAATTAGTAGATTTTCATGACACAAGTTTCATTTCCGTTCAATTCATTGCTCTCATTTTAATAATTTTCCAAAAATTAAAATGTGTATAAAAATCACATTTTGTAACACTTTTTTTTATTGGTCAAGAACAAGAATACATTAGAAAAACTGTTGCTAGATGACATTAGTAGAATTCTGGATGAAGACTAAGTTTATTATTTTTTATTCATATTTATTTTAACGCTTTTTCTTAATGAAAACTTTACTATATAATTAATTGTGCCAAAACATCCGTTAAAATCTTTCTTATACAGCAAGATTTATGAACAAAATTTTAAGTCCCTATGCAACAAATATTAATATAACTTATGAAGAAAACTAGCCATCGGCGGTTTTTAAAAATCGTCTGGTACAATTGATATTCTCATTTTAATTAAAAAACATTTCAGACAAATGAGAGAATTTTGGGTATTATAATTTTCTATACAAAAGTAGTTTTTACATCAAAAATGGTAGACATGAAGGTATTTTAATCCCGAGCAAAGCAGGGTATAACAGCCAGTATAGTATATTTTCGTCGAGAGCACGCAAGTGTAGAAACTTTCAAAATTATAGTACATAAAGATGTGATCGAAAAATCGATACCAAAATTCCATCTTTACGGTCATGAAACAAGGGAAGTTAAATATAAATGTTTAGAAAGAGGTCTGAAAATGGTACAAGGAGCCTTTTTTCGCATTTGTACATCTTCTCACGAAGTTTTCGTTTCAAAAACATTTCAGATATAATATAGTTGACTGTTATTGGTTTCATTTGAAATTTATTATGAATGAATTTTCTCGTATCACAAGTCGTGACGCTGCAGATAATGAAACTGTACTTATTAGAATATGTTTTCTCTGCAGATCTTAGCCATGATTCGAATTCCGTTGGGTGCGTTACGAATCTAATGTTAGAATTGTAAATTCGTCATCGGTTTAGTACTGCAATGTACGTGAAATTGATTTTCAGGTGGCTCAGAGTCTCAAGGCACGAGGCGACCACCTCTATCACCTGTGCGAAAAACCGTCACTGCTTACGCACAACAAACGATTAAAATGGATATCCACACAAGACCCAGTGCTAGGAGAACTTCTCAATTTGAGGTGAAGAAGAGGAAAAACCGCAGTTTATCTTTTAGGAAAAGCAATCTGAGCCTTCTAAGTCAGCTGTTATGAATTTTCATCGTTTCAGTTGTTGTATTTGCTGAAGAGCCTTTTCGACAACTATTGGTTACTTCTTTTTTCAGTCCAATCAACGAAGGCCAAAAATCGGTGATTAGAAAAAAAAAATGGTGTAGTTTGGAAATTTGGCACAGTTGATGGGGGTAGTGCCTTAAACGACACTGTTAAAGTCCCGGCCGGTGGGGGTTGCGCGTGTGGTACAAGGAGCGTTCTCGGTTTTTCTTAAATAGCTCGAAAATTATGGGTTCTACTGAAAAACACTCAATTACAAAATTAAACTACTTAAAATTTATTACAAAAGAGTTCTACGTTGTTTCTGTAGAACCAATAGTTTAGAAGATACAGGGGGATTTGAAAGTGAATATTTCTAAAATTCCTTACTGTAATGGTAAAATAAATTAAAAGTGCCGAGATAACAACCTTCAGAAAAATCTCTTGTCTATATAAAGATTATACAAGGGTAGTTTTGAGCGTTGTTGTGGGCGACAAACTTGATGAACCTTCGTGCTTGCCTCCTCTCTACTCGTAGTCCCAGTTGACAAAAGAATTGTGCCTCCTTATTCATCAAGGCACTCCCAGTGACAGGTAAATATACCCAAACGCAACTTACAAAATTTCATTTGCGCCGTTTCGTATTTATAAAAGTGGTAAATTGACTTAAGAACGGTTTTATATCGGTA
>BGPR01034935.1:0-12984 GCA_013235015.1 Araneus ventricosus
TCGATGCTTCGTTCAGTTACGTATTGCTCTTGTATTTCATCCCCCTTTTTGGTTTTTCTTGAATATCTCGAAAACTATTCAATTTTCAACTTTTACAATTGATAAAACAAATTAAGAGCGTATTTCCTACGAATACATACATTTATTCTTCTAGCTTTAATTGTTTCAAGATAATCGGTCTCAAATTTGCCTAGTTCATCCCCCCTTTTTTAGTTTTCTTGAATGTCTCAACTTTCATTTTCAAATCATTTCATTTCACAAATTAAAGAGCTTACAATTTCTACAAATGCTTGCTTTTATTTTTCTTCTGCTTTAATAGTTTAAAGATAATTGTAAAACATGATGAATTTGTAAAAATGGTAATTGATAGTCCAGTCCAACGATGAAGAAAAACATTAAAATCGTATGGTTGAAAATTAGTACATGTTCAGAGAGCTTCGTTGAACATTCTAAAGTCTCCGGTCCTGAGGACAGAGCTCGCGCTGCCATGTTGAATTTCATTGCCCCTTTTTATTTTTTTTGAATATCTCGAAAACTATTCAGTTTTCAAATTACAATGATTTAAAATTAAGAGCAGTAATTTCTCCGAATTCATGCATTTTATTCTTCTAACTTTTATAGTTTCTAATGAGTCTCAAGTTTGTATATCTTGGTTTCAACCCCTTTTTAGTCTTTTAGTAATATCTCAAAAACTATTCAGTTATATGTAATACAAAAAAAAATTGATCGTGAAATTCTCTACAAATACATGCTTTATTTTTCGTCTAGTTTTAATAGTTTTCAGAGATATTCAAGAAAAACTAAAAAAAAAAAAGAGGTTAAATCTAAGTTGGCGGCAAACTTTGAACCCATTACATCGTAAACTATTAGAATAGAAGAAAGATAAAAGCATGTATTTGTAGGGAATTTTGTGCTCTTTAATTCGTTAAATCATTTGTAATTTGAGAACTAAATAGTTTTCGAGTATATTTAAGAAAAACTAAAAAAGGTATGAAATCAAGATGGTGGCATAGTCCTCCAGCATGGTTTTAACATGTTTATCAAGAGCCCCTCACAAACATGTTTATCAATTTTAAAACTATGATTTAATGTGTTTTTGAAACCCTTTGTTGACTGAATTTAATGTGAGCTTTTTTCGCTCCCTCTTTCTTCAACAAATGGGCACAACCGTATATTGGAAGTACTGGAATGGTTATCGAAAAGAGCAAAACTAACTGTTAATTTATTTTAAGAAATGTTAAAAGCGATATCAATTTTTATTGTTAATCTTATAAAAGTTGTTTTAATTTTTGTAATGACAGTTGCATTATCATTTTATCTTTTTGTCAAACCAAAAGAGACATCCTTTATCTTACAATAGAAGACGTTGTGAAAATACAGAAATAAATGTTAAAATAAAAAAATTACATATTTAAATTAAAAAAATTACATATTTAAAATTAAAAATATATTTAAATTTTTCAATTAAACATGCAGTATTATAAAACTGAAAAAACATCCTATGGTTAGAAAATACGTGATGGGTTTGTGTGCGTGCATGTACAAAGGTGTAATTTTTTTAGGATAAGGTGCTTAAAAGTCTTTTAAAAGTGCTTAATTTTTACAGCAATTTCTCACTACGCACCCTGTGCATAAAGTGTTTCAAATTTTTTTTTTTTTAAGTCATTCCCTTTTAATTTATTTTTCCTAAGTTTTAGTTTAATGTAAGTAAGCAAAACATAAAACTTTTCATTGTTGTAGCTCTCAATGTTTACTTAAAATAAGAGCTTAATTTTGTGGAATGGTTGCCATAATTATTCTTTATCGCTCTTTTGTACTCAAGAAAAAACTGATTCGAACTTGGCGCTTAATGTAGAATCCAATTGTATTTAGCAATCGCTTAAATTGGAGGTTTACTAGAAAACAGAACTGAAGTGTAAGGAATAGTTTATTCCATTTATAATTATAATTAAGTGTCATTTCAAACAAAATAGTATGTTGTGAAAATGGTACTTTATAGATCGCCACAAAGTTCCAAAGTATTTAAAAGTTTTTTTCCCAACAGTAATTATACATTTTTAACTAGTAATTACATCCCTCTTTTCTTTTTTATTTTCACCTTCGTAAAATTTTTATACAAAAACGTGGGGTTATTTTTTTTTCGAATCATACAAGAACGTGTCTGTAACAATAATATGAAATTTTGTAGTCATAAGTAAGTTTTTCTACCTCAAAGTGAAGCCGCCATTCGCTTTATCTTCTCGCGAAGACAGCCTTAATATATTAACTCTTAAAATAACATTTATAATAATGAAACTCTGTCACTTTAATTATTGCCTTCTGTGACATTCGTATTTATACGCCAAAGAATATTTTATTAGGCAAGTATTTGAAATGTCTGATATAAGCATGGGTGTTTTTTTTTTCACGAGAAATAAATAAGAAAAAACTGTAGAAAGAAAACGTCCTTAAAATAACCCGATTTTTGTCACCCAGGTTAAAGCATTCCCGCACTGCTTATTTTGCGATTACACCACTGATTCAAATATTATTCACTTTTACGTAGGTGACAACAATTTCCTACATAGAGAGGAAAGGAATTATGAAAGAGACGGAGTGCCCTTGCTGTCGAGATCAAAGAGGACGCAGACGATTAAAAGGAAGCGATCCAGGCCCGGTTCTAGAGGCGAAGTGCCATTTAATTTCACTCGTTTTGTAAATCAGTATCTTTAAAACTGAAAATTTCGCAACTTTCATAACCTCAAAAAAAAAAAAATCTTCGTAGGTAGTAGAAGCCTTGAGTTACAGATTAAATGAACCGGTGGCGAGTTTAATTAATTCTTCAGTAAAATTCCAAATATGAAGCGAGTGCCGATTGTAGAGTCAATTTCTTGAAAAAGATGTCGCCTCATATTCTCGCAAATACAAAATTTAATGAAAGCCTATTTCTTCACATCACACATGCAGTGGCGTAGCGACCGAGGGCAAGGGGCTATAGGTGCTACGCTTAGTGGGCCCCATGGGGAAAAAGCGTTTACGTCAATTTTAATGTGAATATCATGTGTGGGCGAAAAAAGTACTGTTATGCCCAGGGCTCTTGCTACGCCACTGCACACATGTGAAAGATATTTCTATGAAAACAAAGTATCAATATGCATGAAACAATTTCCAAAGAAGATATTTACTAAAAAAATTACATGTATTATAATTATTTCATTATATTAAATTAAAATTGAACTCTCCTTGCTTTCTTAATTGCAAGTTCGCCCATAACGCCATCTAAGTTAATTTCCTCTGACATATATTTCTATATTTAATTAAATCTAAATTACTCTAACTTCCTTAGCATATCGACGATCTCTTCAGATCTCACCGAGCTTGCCTTATGTTGGGGGCGACCGCGGCCACCCTCTCTGTTCTCCCGCCTTCGTGCATGCACGCTTTGCAGGCCCGGCAGCATAATACCAAACTTTACAGGAATAGGGACAATGGAGAAATTTCGAGCGTGCTGATTGGTTGTTTCAGCAGCGTCGCGTATGATGTCATAAACTTACTGACTAGTTACCTTATAGTGGTGATCAAAGTACATTTAAAGTTTATCCTCTGATGAATACGAATTAACACTTAAAAATACGATTTTTAAACGAATTGTACTAACGAAAATACCTTTGTTATTTCCAATGAATTTCAATCTTTGTACAACAAATTTGAGCTTGACAGAATGGCTTGAAATACTGAGTGCGAAACAAAATAAATAGTGGCGCCATCTCAGAGCAAAATATGATAACTGCTATTTTTAATTAAACATCTAAAATTTTCTTTTCAAATTAAAATGCAGTCTTTCATTCGAATTTAAATTGAAAGCCATTAATTTTCAATGTGAATATTTTGCACTGTCAATTATTTTATAATTTCTGACTTTTCAATTTTTTCAAACTTTTTTCCTATTTCTTCCTGAAATTACAGCTTAAGTAATAAAAAAGGTAAATAATAACAAGTAATAATCTGACGTCATACGTGACGTTGCTGAAACAACCAATCAGCATGCTTCAAATTTCTCCATTGTCCCTATTCCTGTAAAGGTTATGCGGGCCGGCAGAATCCGGCCTGAAGCGATCTGAGAGCAGAGGGACACAGAACTATTGTAGACTTTGGCCGAAAGAGCAGGGCAGAATACACAGGGAGTTAAGGCGCACATGCACTTGCAAGCAGTGCGGTTCAGCCGCGTTCCTACAGCCTGTCTTTCCACGAGTTTCGTACGCGGTTTGCATTATTCTCAATCGCACAGTGTGATATTTTCGCAATCTAGAGGAACAAAATTATTTAGCCCAAACTCAGTGGATTAATAAATGGTTAAGGGATTTTTTTATGTAATATAAAAGCACGACAAAGGTTTAAGACGAATATTTTAACATAACTATAAATAACCATTCACTGAGTAAATCTTACATCATTGATATACTAAATAAACTTTCATCAGAGCAATTTCCACCTGAAAATCTCCGCTAGTAAGTATTTTGTTCCGCATCATCAGAACCCCCATTTCGCATAAGACCTCTTCTTGCAGTTTACACAATCACGTAATAGTGTGACCCATTAGAAATTGCAATTTTATTTCTGCGAAGGTTTCTGTTGTATTGATGTCACTCGTATAGCACAATTATTTGGCCGCATTAATTTTTTTGGTAAGCTGGATACGGGTTCTTAAGTACTTTGTTTGTTTGCTGCCGTATAATATTATATTGACGTGCAGACAAATTTGCTTCGACAATCAAAGCTAGCGTTTGGTCTTTCTAAAGACCACTTTGTTATGGGATGGAAAAACGCGTCCTCCCCCTTTTTACTTTCTCGTATACGAAGTATACAAAGAGAAAGTATTGTAATCGTCAAAAAATTCGAACTCGAGATTTTGACGGATCTCCACGTTTTAGACCTCCCTGAGTCCGAAAAACACAATTTTGGAATTATGTCTGTCTGTGTCTGTGTTGATAACTCGCAAACTATTAGAGCTACGGGGATAAAATTTGTATGTGGTCTTTAAAACATAATTTGTAGGTTTCTATCAAATTTTGGACAAAATCCGTCAACGGGAAGTCTGTATGATAACATGCGAACGCTATAACTGAAAAACTTGAAAAGCCAGATGGATAAAATTTTATACACAGTTTTATCGTCATGAATGTAGGTCCATATAAAATTTTGGGCCAAATCCGTCAAAGGGTTGATTGTCTGTCGGTCTGTATAATCGCATACTTGTTCAACTCCATACGCATGCGCAATAGTAGAAATTCCTGTGCAAAGAGACACTTCGAAAACTTGGCAGTTTGCCAAAAACCAATTCTGGCGGCGAGATTTTGTAAGGAAGCAAACATTTAGGTCGTCTCGTTTTACTTGCGCGCTGGAAACAATCTCTGCGCATGCGCAAGCTATTCTCCTGTTTTCTTCTCCGCACGCGGAACTGGCATTGTTCGAGTTTGATAAAAAAAATAAATATTGCGAAGTTTTAATACATACATATCTTTTTGAATATGATTCTTCACCTCAATATTTTATTATCACTATAATCAACAATGTAAAACCTTCTGATAGTCATTGCATTCTGGGTTACAGTTGGTTCGAACTTTTTATCAACGCAGGGGGAAGGGAAATGACAAATGTTTGAAAAGTATACGAGAAAGTTTAGGGGAGGCTTCTCCCGCTGGTTTATTGTATTACCTCTTCTAGGAGAAAAATGGCACAATTTATTTCTGCTGCTTTGCCGTCTCTGAGAAGCAGTATTTCAGCCGCTATTGATATCTCTTCCTAGTTTGATGTTTCCAGGATGTGTTGAATTCGCCAACTTTCAAAGTTTTTCTGTGGTCTGCTGGTTCTTCTATCCGGTCCAGGATTAGAAAAAGTTTCTATACTTTCTGTGGCAGTGTCAGGAAATGATATGCATTCATCTGACCACGAAGAATTGGTTTTTAGGAAGCGTTCACTGTAGCTGCGCAACTTCGACCATATTTGTTCAAATGTTTGGCTAACACTTCTGAGTATAGCTTTTAAAGTTTTTATACTGTCTTCTGAAAAAAACGGGGCAACAAATTCTTGTAATATATGACTGAACAAAGCACCTATTCTTGATTCTTTGGCGTTAGCGTATTCGTAATGAAGAAGAACTTCTATGAGTTTCGCAAATATTCGCAAGCAAATTCAATTATTTCTTATAGGTTACAAGTAATTCTTTGAGGAAAACCCAATTGCACATTGGTATACTAAAACTAAAGATAAAATTGACTTAGACGTTTTTCTCGCACGGAAAAAATCTACGATTAATTCTTTGGTGTTCATGATTAAATTAAAGCACATATTAAATTCAAATCTTATGTAAACTAACCTTGATACTTCTACGAAAATAATAACACACAACCACGTTTAACACACAGAAACACAGCGTATTCATCGAGCAAACTCAGACGAATGACTCGAACGCTTAGAACACTTGACAGCAAGAGCGCAAGTACTCTGGCAGCTCCGACCAAGATGCAATACAGTATTCATGCGATATATTTACGATATTGAGCGGTATTCGGATTATCGCAGCAACGTCGTAGAAACATCGTGTAATATCTAGTGCTAATAGGGTTTTGTCTATTGTTCGGCGCGGTTTCTTGGAATATAAATCTTAGTTCCAGGTAATATGGTTTATTCCCTTTGAAAATAAGCAACAATTTTCCCTACGTAGTCAGAGAAGAAAATTCACTTTTGTCCTTGTAGATTACGAAAATACCTCACTATGCGCCATCGGAACAGGAAGAATCGATGTCGCTCGTGGGCTTCTAAATACATCTGTTGTTTCCCGCGTTATGACGGTAACTATCTCGCACGTCAAAGAAGGGGGGAGTGGTCAGACGGCGTCAGTGCACCCGTTCGCTCGACCACTGCAGAGAGATTTGCCAAGTCACTCGCCGTTGGAACGGCGCGAACCAGAACTGAGGACTAGAACAAGTGGAATAAGAAACAGCAACAACATGGCGCGACTGGTCGAGATTCCACCGACCACAGTTCACAAGTACAAATCTTCTAGCGACTCGAGCTTTCCCAAGCCACCCGCCGCACTGTGTGTTATTTTCGTAATCTAGTGGGACAAAAGTGAATTTTCTTACCTGTCTACGCAGGAAAAATTGTTGTTTATTTACAATGGGAATAAACCATATTACCTGGAACTGAGGTTTATATTCCAAGAAACCGCGCCGAACAGAACGCGGCCCATGCCTGATGACATTACGGCAACCGAACCGATTGAATGGACATGGGAAACTGCTCCGAACAATAGACAAAAGGGTCGGAGCTGCCGAACATTTGCGCTCTTGCTGCCAAGTATTCTAAGCGTTCGTGTCATTCGTCTGAGTTTGCTCGATGAATACGCTGTGTTTCTGTTTGCTGAAAGTGGTTGTGTGTTATTATTTTCGTAGAAGTATCAAGGTTAGTTTACATAAGATTTTAATTTAATATGTGCTTTAATTTAATCATGAGCACCATAAGAATTAATCGTAGATTTTTCCGTGCGAGAAAAACATCTAAGTCAATTTTATCTTGAGTTTTAGTATATTATATCTCATTATACCAATGTGTAATTGGGTTTTCCTGAAAGAATTACTTGTAACCTATAAGAAATAATTGAATTTGCTTGCGAATATTTGCGAAGCTCATAGAAGTTCTTCTTCATTACGAATACGCTAACGCCAAAGAATCAAGAATAGGTGCTTTGTTCAGTTATATATTACAAACACATTTCTTGCACCGTTTCTTTCAGAAGACAGTATAAAAACTTTAAAAGCTATACTCAGAAGTGTTAGCTAAAAATTTGAACAAATATGGTCGAAGTTGCTCAGCTACAGAGAACGCTTCCTAAAAACCAATTCTTCGTGGTCAGATGAACGCATATCATTTCATGACATTGCCACAGAAAATATAGAGACTTTTTCTAATCCTGGACTGGGTATAGAAGAACCAGCAGACCACAAAAAGACTTTGAAAGTTGCCGAATTCAACACATCCTGGAAACATCAAGCCAGGAAGAGATATCGATAGCGGATGAAGTACTGCTCCTCAGAGACGGCAAAGCAACAGAAATAAATTGTGCCATTTTTCTCCTATAAGAGGTAATGCAATAAAAAAAAGGGGAGGAAGCGTTTTTCCATCCCATAACAAAGTGGTCTTTAGAAAAACAAACGCTAGCTTTGATGTTTGAAGCAAATTTGTCTACACGTCAATATAATGTAATACGGCAGCAAACAAAATACTTAAGAGCCCGTATCCAGCTTATCAAAAAATTAAAGCGGCAAAACAGTTGTGCTATCCGAGTGACGACGATACCAGAGAAACCTTCGATGAAATAAAATTGCAATCTCTAATGGATCACGCTATCAGTGGCGGTTTTTCGCACAGGTGCTCGCCTCGTACTTCGAGACCGTTGGGGCCTCACAATCCATTTGAGTCACATTACAGTACTAAGCAGGAGATGGCTTTACGATATTGGATAGGTGTAGGAGCTTCAAAACGATTTTGCCCGTATGGCTTCGTATTCTTAAAATCTGCCACTGAACACTATTACGCGATTGTGCAAAGTGCAAGAAGAGGTCTTAAAATATATAAGAGACCTGAACTCTGGACATAATTGTGAAGTGGGGTTGTGATGGGGCGGAACAAAATCGATACAAGGGAAGATTTTAGGTGAAAATTGCTCTGACGAAAGTTTATTTAGTATGCAATGGAGCTTATTCAGATATACTCAGTGAATGACCAAACAATTAAAAATTATTTATAGTTATGCTAAAATATATGTCTTAAACCTTTACCGTGCTTTTATATTTCATAAAAAAAAACCTTAACCGTTTATTTAAATCACTGAGTATGGGCTAAATAATTTTGTCCCTCTAGATCAGGGGTTCTCAATCTTTTTTCCCTCGCGTACCCCTTGATTAGTCTTTTCATTTTCAGTTGCCGGCTGGTGGGAGACCCCCCCCCCCAATCATCCGTCTATGCAAAGATGTTTTTATCAATAACGTTAAGGGCTTAGGTAAGTTTAAGAATCAAATAACGCGAATTAATGGCATTTTCAGGACTTATTTTTAATTTTATATTTTATTCCAATTTTAACAAAGTAGGTATTTGTTAAACGGCAAAACAAATAAAAACAGTATTGCAATAATTTCACATTAACTTGTGAGGTTAGTTAAAAATATCACCTCGTAGTAATCAATTATTCAAGTGCAAGAAAATTTCAATGCAATCCTTGAGCTTGTTTCATGGAGCTGAGTTTTATAAAATTGGGTTCAAATGCAGAAAGATATAATCTCATGTCCGGAACTGCGTCAAGCTTATTTCGATATTTATTCTTAATATATGTATAAGACAAGAATGCTCTTTCTACAAGTTCTGTGTTCGTGAAAGGTATTAAATATTTTATTACTTTAACACAGAGTTCTTGGTACTCTTCTTTCACTCTACCCAAAAGTCAATCAAATTTCTTTTTTTTTATTTCAGATTCTAATGAAGAATCAGTGGAAAGTTCAATTAATTCTTCTTTTTCAGAAATTGTTAATTTTTCAGCTTTTTGAAAAAACACTTCGTTGAATGAATTTAAAATCCATATATCTGCATCACTAAACTTCGGAAAATATTGTCTGAATGACAACTTAAAGTCCATTTAAATGTGCTATTATACTAGTTTTTACTTGTTTTGTTAATTTAAATTCATTATCAGTTAAAAAGCTGCGAAGTGTCTCAAAAACTTCATACTGGTTTTTTTTATACAGGATTCTCAAAAATTTAGCTTCTTAATCATAGACTCGATTTTGTCAGTTACCTTAAAAATGGTTATGGAATGGTTCTGCAATCCTTATTTAAGTGTATTTATGAAAAAATGTCAGATAATTACGCAAGCTACTGCAACCATTTACTTTCATAAAATTTAAAGCTCAACGAAAAAGGGTGGTTCTTCAAAAAACATTTGAACTTCATGTCTCTGTTTAAACAATTTTGTGAGTACATTTCCTCGCGAAAGTCATCTCACTTCTGTGTACAAAAGTAACGTAGTATGAAGGTTGACCATGTCTCCACACAAAGATTTGAACAATCGAGTGTTAGTTGAATTTGTCTTAATGAAATTTACAACTTTGACAGACTGATTGAGTACTTCTTTCAATGAATCTGGCAAAGGATTCGCTGCTAAACTTTGTCTGTGGATGCAGCAATGGCTCCAAGCTAGATGAGGAGCGACTATTTTGATACGACCACGTGAACCAGTATATTATAACAGCCAGGCATAGATTTTCCACCATCTGTGCAAACACCACAGCACTTAGCCCAATCTATTTCGCTTCCACAGAAATAACCATGAATGACATTAAATATGTCCTCGCCAGTACATCTTTTAGTGAGAAGATAACACAATGAGAGGTTTTCTTCAAGTTCGTTAACATTCAAATATCTTGCAATAACAAGCAAAATTGACAAATCGGAAACATCAGTGCTTTCATCCACCTGTATTGAAAAGAAGGGGCTCTTTTTTATTCTTTCATTTATAATAGCTTCAATGTCAATAGACATGTCTTTAATTCTCCGAGAAACTGTGCTGTTAGACAAGGGAATATTTTTGATTTTTTGGACATGGTCTTCACCGAACATGCATCCAACCGCATCCTTGATACACGGAAATGCCAAATTTTCAACGATAGCATGATTTTTTCCACTTTTTAACAATATGATAACTTATTCTATATGATGCCTCAATCGCAGCCTCATTTGCATTGTTTGTGGATATCAAATAAGAATTTAAGTTAGAGCTATTGGATACTCAATGGAAAAAACTAATATTTCTTTGCTTATAAGTTGGATGTTTTCTTTCTAAATGGCGCATTAGTAAAGATGGTTTCATGCTGCCATTTGACAATATCTCTCCACAAACAACGCAGAGTGGTTTTGGATAATCTTCATCACCCATGACGGAAAATCCATATTTTAAGAATTCGTTAGAATATTTTCTCTTCTTCGGAGGCGCACTGAGGTTCTGAGTTTTTTTTTAACAAAATCAATTTTATTTCTTACCTGAACAGTCCAATCAGTTGGCCTTTGTACTTCATGATTATCATCTTGCTGATCCACGGTTATCTCCATAGCTGCCAAATCGGGGGTTGATATTTCAGTTCCAGATGCCTATCTCTTAAGAGTTCCAGTTTTCAACCACTTGTCCATTTTGACAAATCAAACAATATCGAATTGAAGTCACTCTAAAGATAAACACTTCAAATTGAGCACACATAGCCTACAAACACCAGTTTGTGCCACAAAACAAATCAAACCAATCAAATTGAACACCAACGCAAAGATTTATATAAACAGTCGTTATTCATTCTGCATCCCAATCGAGTAACTAATGATGCCTGCGTTTAATCACGCTTTTAATAAAAACGTCAAAACAAGAATCTTCGAGAGGATTCTGGATTGTTCTCAATAAGCCTAAACTAGAAAAACAAAACGCATACTACACTGGCGTCTAGTGAAGCTACAGCTTTTGCGAACACACTGATATTCATGCATAATCGGGGCTGGTGAAGACAAAATATCAATCATTTACCAGGTTTTCTTTTGCTTTCTTATTTTGAGCGTAGGTTTTAGTCTAGCACAACTTTCACCTTTACTTTTCACACGAACGTAGGAAAACAAAATACTGTAACTTTTTTAATTCTAAATATTTTCTTGTGTCCGCCATTACCGACTTTGATTTCGCGTACCTCCAACTGGTCCTTCGCGTACCCCTAGGTGTACGCGTACCACAGGTTGAGAACCTCTGCTCTAGAATACGAAAATATCACACTGTGCGCCGTGGGAATAAGGCTTTCGCGAGCAGCTGGCTCGTATGTGTAGACGAGGTTCGCAACGAACCAAATTCAGTCAGTTTTTCGGCGAACACAGACGTATTCCCATTTTAAGGGGTCTATTCTGGTACCCCCGGTTGGGAGTTGGGTTGGGTTCCGTTGTTAACGTGGGTAACCAAACCAAATCGGGGGTACCAGAATAGACCCCTAAATTGGGAGGTGTTCGAGTGTAGTTCTTAGTTCCTCGAGAACCTCCTTCAAATTAGCACTGTCAAATCTGCAAACTAACGTGTCTATTCTGGTACCCCGGAGACGTCACTTTTTTCCGCACGTTAACAGCAGGGAACAGTGACGTCTCAACTCAAAACCTCAGAATAGACCCCAAGACATATTTTCTTTCGTGTCTGTTGATTTTTTCCTACTAATTATGGAGTGGTCAGAAGAAAATTAATTAAAATTTATAGAAATTTACAAAATCAAATCTTGCATTGGGACCCGAAATATATATTTACATAACATTACAAAAACATTTAAAAGAAGATGACTGGAAAGAAATGTGACGAATGAAAATATCAGCGGTCCAATGTTAATATGTTCTACCATGATCAAATTTTCATTTTTACATAATCAAAATGTTTAAAAGAAAAAAAAATGAGAATTAAAATGAATGCGAAATTAAAATAAAATTTAAAATTTGTAACTAGAAAGCAAACCAAAACTAAAATTTTCCCTTATTGAAATTGTTATTCAACTTAGTTAAATTATTAATTCTGAATGCATAACTATTCAAAATGCCACTTCTATTGTTTCATAAATTTGAAAAATATAAATTTTATGAAAATGGAAATTAATGTTAAAGGAAATTAATATTAAAATGTCTTATTTTGTAAGAAGGCATAGAAAAAATAGTTAAGTGTTTCGAACTAAATGTCTAAGAATAGTCAAATTTTCATTTCTTCTTAATCGAAACGTCCAAAAGAAAACACGTCAAATTACAACGATTGCGAAATTAAAATGAAACTTAAAATCGGTAATTAGGAAAAACGAAAATAAATTTTTTCGCTGTCAGATTAAAAAAATTAATTTGAAGTAGGGGCAAGAAAATATATCACTACACAAAATTTATCAAATAATTAAAAACCAT
>BGPR01034936.1:0-16224 GCA_013235015.1 Araneus ventricosus
CGTTGACGGATTTTGACCAAAATTTGATAGAAACCTACAAATTATGTGCAGAAATCACATACCAAATTTCATCCCCGTAGCTCTAATAGTTTTCGAGTTATCGTGTTCACAGACAGACAGACATAATTCCAAAATTGTGTTTTTCGGACTCAGGGAGGTCTAAAACGTGGAGATTCGTCAAAATCTCGAGTTCGAATTTTTTGACGATTACAATACTTTCTCTTTGTATACTTCGTATACGAGAAAGTAAAAATACTGAATGCGCATGAAAGTGAATTCTTCATTGGGACCAGTGACGGACTGGCTAGGTTGTCAGCTTGCCCCATGGCAAGTGGACTCCCATACACACAAGACAATATGAAGTCCCAGGATATGTGTGTGTGGGAGAGAGAGAAAATGGGTAGAACCGCGCCTTTCTAACCAGAATAAACAAAATATTATTTTTTATATTACAAACATTTAATTTCTGGGCAAGGTCGGGGTCACCACAAGCATTCAGATTTTTTTATTGCTCTCGAGACCCTGACGAGGCGGACAATGGGGTTGTATGAAAATTGTGACCATTAGGAAAGGTTGTTAGGTTGCGATAGGACGTGCTTTGTATATAGCCACTGTTTTTGAAGATTCGAGCTGCAATAAAAATGATGGACCAGTCATGCAAAAAGAGAACTCGTTCATCTTTTAAAGTAAAAGAGAGAGAGGAAAAAAATCCTCGAATCTCTAGAACCGTTATAAGGGGTACAAAAAAATTGTTATCTGGGGACAAAAGGGCAGATTTGTGAAAAGGTGAATTCACACACTCTTTTCTTAGATTTATGTGTTGGGAAGCATATTTAAACATAATTTCTTCGTTGCAGGAAATGGGTGATGACCAACAATTCTATGCTGCTTTTTGAGGGGATATATGGACACGCACTATACCATACAATAGCTTGAATCTTATTAGACGGATTATATAGATATGCTTAAAAATTGAGGTTAAGTATTAAATATTGGCGATTGCCTGGAATCTTCCAAATTCTAATGTAACATCACAAGATGTTTGTTTTAAAACTATCTCAACTCTACAGTAAATAATATATTGACATTTAGATTACGAAGAATTTGTTCCTTTTTTTTTGCCTTTTTTATGATTCAAGTCCACTTGATCTGAAATTAATTTTTATTTTGGTCGGCCAACTGATTTTAAATTCATGTTGGCACTTGCATTGAAATTATTCATAAGTTTAACAAATCCTAGAATTTTCAAAAATGTAGGCCATTATGAACCACTGTTTTTGAAGATTCGAACTGCTGTAAAAATGATGGGCAAGTATTCCATCTGCTATTGAATCATTAATAAATGATTAAATAACGGACTTGCCAAAGGTTGATGGTATGCAATCCATTTGATTTTTAGATTATCAGAAATATAATTAGTGGTAATGGCAACAAAATTCTTTTTCAGTCCATTGAATATATAATTTCCTTAAGTATTTAACCATTATATTTATGTTACATATTTAAAAAATAAATTATTCAAAATGTAATTTCGTGTTTAAAGATATTTTCTAAATATCTTTACAGAAAATATCCAGTTACAAGCGTAAGATCGAATAGTGAGGAATCGTCATACGCAGCTTAGTCAGTTTTTCCGCCTGCATGCCTCAAAACGTCCACTTTTTGTAATAACTATACAATTATCAATAATGCAAGCCTAATATTAAGAAAAAATATAAATGCTTAGAATTAATGAAATTTAGAAACATTGTCTTTTTTAACAAGGCATACCATAGTATTGTTGATTAATCGGAATAATTTGGTACAGAAAAGTCTCCTTGCAGGAACTTTTTACTTTCTAGTATACGAAGTATACAAAGAGAAAGTATTGTAATCGTCAAAAAATTCGAACTCATGATTTTGACGAATCTCCACCTTTTAGACCTCCCCGAGTCCGAAAAACACAATTTTAGAATTATGTCTGTCTGTGAACACGACTCGAAAACTATTAGAGCTACGGGGATGAAATTTGGTATGTGATTTCTGCACATAATTTGTAGGTTTCTATCAAACTTTGGACAAAATCCGTCCACGGGAAGTCTGTCTGTCCGCGGTCATGCGAACACTATAACTCAAAAACTTGAATAGCTAGATGGATAAAATTTTGTACACAGTTTTATCATCAGGAATGCAGGTGCGTATCAATATTTTGGGCCAAATCCATCAAAGGGTTGACTATCTGTCGGTCTGTATAATTTACTTTTGAAGAGAATCCGTGATCTCCACGCGCATGCCTACTGGAAGCAATCATCTGTGCTCGCGAAAGGAACGGAATTTCATTACGGAGTAGCGGATTACGTCAGTTTTCCTTGAGCCTGTAAGAGCGGAAAATCGTTACGCATCTCTTTGAATTTGATTCTTTACTTAGATATTTTTCAATCACTATAATGAAAAAATCTTCCGATAGTCATTGGATTCTGGGTAACAATAGGTTCGAATTTTTTTTTAGCCACGTGGGGCAAGGGGAAACGGTACATTTTTGGGGAAGTATACGAGAAAGTTTAGGGGAGAACACTCCCGCTGGTTTTCATAAAAAAAGAAATCAAAAGAAACAAATCGTTAAAAATATATCTTTATTACAAAAATTAAAGATGTGTTTAAACATAATATCTATATTCACACCAACAGATTACAGGAATAAAGTACAACATAACTTATCATACCATTTCCAAAAACAAGCACACATTTCTAGTAAAGATTCACACCAACAGATTACAGGAATAAAGTACAACATAACTTATCATACCATTTCCAAAAACAAGCACACATTTCTAGTAAAGATCCCATAAAAATGAATAACAGACATCAAAATTTCAAATTAATCAAAATATTTAATTACTATTTGAATTACGAGTTTACCAAAAGTGTACCTGGTGAGACCATGGGTTAGGGAGAAAAAAGGTAGTTTCCTCCCTAGACTAGCAGTATTTCACTCCGTTTGCATATCTTTTTGTCAAGACAAATGAAAAGAAAGAATTATAACTCGAGCCTAGTTACAAACGGCGAGTACAGAGCAACCATTGAGTCTCATAAACAGCAATTGATATAATGAGTGATATTTATAATCCCATCTGTCGACATTATCAGCTCAACTAGATAATAACTACCACCATCTCGCCCAATTTCCGATAATTTCAAAGATTTTATAATTGTATTAATTAATTCGAGTTTGAAACTACAAAGTACTGTTATGTCTTTGAAATTTTAAGCACACTTTATTCCAAGCGTAAATTTATAAGAACTGTTCCATTTAAAAAGAATTTACTTTAAGATTCGGCTATAAAAGGCAAGAAGCCATTTTAAACAAATTCCTTAACAAAAAAAGTTACATCGTCATATTTTAGTAAAAAAAAAAAAAAAAGGAAACATTTTATAACACTCAAAATCATTTACTAATATTAGTGCATCTGTTATGACCATGTTAATAATAAACTCTCAATGGTTTTACTTTATACTGGCGTACAAAAATTAAGGACAAAGTGAAAAAATTAGCATAACAGCAAGACTGCTCAATTGGGAGACCGACTCGGACTAGTTGCAGTAGAGTACGACTATCTGGAGTAAGAAGTGTTGAGGGAGTGCCAAAAGGGTATAAAGCACGCTAGCATCGTACCCTCAGAGCGTATAAAGCACGCTAGCAACGCACACTTAGTATTTCTGTGAAAGATATAGCAAAGTCCAGGGATGGGGAACCTACGGCCTTACCAGTTATTTCCAATTTGCCTTGAAAAAATATATTTGTCTGTAATATAATAATGATTACAGAACAATAACCTTAAGATTCTGCTCGTGCAGCCTTTTGCCCAACTACAGAAATTTAATGAGGCATTTCAATGCTAAAAGGTTCCACATACCCTAGCATAGCGTACATTAGTTTGAATAACGTTAAGCTGCTATCTCACTGTGGTATCTCTGAATACATGCAATCTTTTAAATGACATCTGGATGATTTCACCTGAGGTCGGATAATTGGGAAGTTGGAAGAAGAGTGATCGAGGAGTTCAGGATAACACAGCATGCTGTCACAAGCATGGAGAGCATTTCAAGCGACAGAAACAGCTGTCCGAGGACTTAGTCGTGTTTATTCACAAGCAATCACGATGGTAGTCCACCGTCATATAGTCCCACGGGCAAGAAGGGACAGATGGCAGAAAGAGGATCAAACTTGCAAGAAAAATAGCAACAGACTCCTTAATCCTTCATAAGGCCATTTTTTTTCTAGCAGTGATATAATAAAATAACTTTGGTAATGAGATTAATTCATTTAACTTATTGGATGACATTACTTTTTTGTTAATTTTATTAATTAATAATTAATTACCAAGTCAAGACCCTTCGTTATGGTTTGAGATAAGAAATTGGAACATACAAGTTTTTGTTTCATTAAAAAATTTGGCGAGAACTTAACGCCAACCTTAAAAAAATGCATTTAAAAATTGATGAATTTTGTGGGAGGTATATTCCCACGGTCTTAGAAAGGGTTAATATCCAATTTCGCATTTTGAAATGGCCAGGAGGCTGCACACCGTTGGTCAAATTGCACGTCTATCAGTACGGTGTGTACAATTAAAGCCTGTTCATCGGAGAAAGCATTTTATGTGGTGCCATGAACACAAGAACTGGGCAGATCAATGATAGGGTCGAATGCTCTTTCTGACCAACCTATGTGCAGCCTCCTGGCCGTGCTGAAATGCTAAATCGGTTATTAAGGAGTATGTTGCTCTGTTCTTGTAAATTTGATACTCTTTCTACCACCCGTCACTTCTTGCAAGTGGGACAATGTACCGGTGGACTACCATCGTGATTGCTTGTGAATAAACACTACTAAATCCTCGGACAGCTGTCGTTTGAAATTATCTCCATGCTTGTGACAGCATGCTGTGTATTCACTCTTCTTCCAACTTCCCAATTATCCGACTTCAGGTGATATCATCTAAAGGATTGCATGATGAATGATTGCTTCACTCAGATATCAACTAAAGGATTGCATGATCATTCAGGTGCATACACATCTCGAGAACAAGCAATGGCACCTCCAACATCACTGAAAGGGACCACTTTGGAGGCAGCGGAATTCTTGTTTTAGAGGGTATCAAGCTATGTTGTCGTAATGACCTAAACATAATTCAAGAAGATTCAGCCAGTGAAGGCTGCTGCTCAGACTTCTCTTTCCCAACCTGAGTATTTTTAGCTCTGATATGGATCCTTATTTCTTTTTCACGGAATACAACGGTATATTTCACAGTACACTGGCTGTTGCTTCGAAGTGAAAATAATCAGCGTATGGATTGGTCCGCAAAAACCCCAAACTGAAATTCAATTGAAAAAGTCTGGGACATTCTAAGAAGAGAGCAACAAGTCATCAACCTCCAGTAACAATTCGCACTACCAGAGGAATAGGCCAAAATGCCTCAACAACTTATTCACAACCTCGTTCTCAGCATGCACGTACGATATAAATCCTGCAACCTAGTTGGGGGGATCAAATCCCCAACTAAAGACCAGATTTTTCTTGCCGGCTGCCTGCCACACGGACATTCCTATCTTCTGCCCTATTGTGCTCGAAATTAATGCTTCAATGAGTTCCTTTGCATTCCTTTTTCGGAAAGTTTTGTTCGATTTACCCTTATTATAATACTTTGAGGATCTTATAGTACGATTTCTATCGATTTGAAACATTTCTGCGAGAGGTTACATTAGAAAAACTGTCTTGTCCATATTTATGACGCACTAGCGCATCAAAATGTAAATTGAGAAGGCATAAGACGCACAAGAGAAAACTCTACATCATGTGATACAAGGTGTAGCCAATAAGTAAGGTGAATCGCCCCTCAAATCGAAAATGGGAACAACCCGATTATCAGCGACACCTTCGTCGTGTTCCCTAACATTCAGTTAACAGTAGTGTGTGGCTTCATGCGCCTGCGAGTCTTGATAAATTTGTTATCGACAGTTGTTTATGCGGTCGTTTTGTGGCGTGTCATGGAGCAGAGAATCAATTTGAAATTCTTGTACAAATTGGGTAAATCAGAAGGTCAAAATGTCAACAGTGAGTTTTACTACGAGGAGCTCAAACGACTCTTGGCTCGCATTCGTCGTGTACGGCCACATCTGAAGCAACGTGGCTCTTGGTTTCTCTTGCACGATAATGCACGGACGCAAACCGCCACGCTTGTAAAGCGGTTTCTGGCTGAACATGGAGTTACTGAGTTGTCGCACCCATCGTATTTCCCAGATCTGTCACCACCGGACTTTTTCCTGTTCCCTAAACTTTAAGAAGCTCTAAAAGGGTGAAGATTTACAGACAATACGCACATTCAAGCTGCTGTGACATGGGAATTGAAAGCTGTACCAGTGTAGGAGTTTTCAAGAGCTTTCGACGATTTGTACACATGTTGTCAGAGGAGCATAATGTACGACGGGGACTATTTTGAAGGATTGTAAACAGTTTCCATGTGAGACCTACTCAACGTAAGACTTATATTACAGACATTACATCAATCACCCTCCTTATTGGTCACACCTTGTAAAGCACTTTTGCTTGCAACATTCTGCAGCAACATGCAAATGTTTCTTGATTGATAAAAGATATTTTAACGCAAACATATAAAACATTTTAAATAATAAACAAGTTGCCCATGGAGATAAACAATTAGCTGATGAGTATCAATTTACACATTTCATAAAGGCAATAACATTTATAATTTAATCAATTAATATACTAATATCTAAAACGTTTCTCATTTGACACTTTGTGAAACATTCACATAATAAAAAACATTCTTTCGTGCTAATCATTAACCCTTAAAACTTTTCTGTCAATAAAAATATTCTAACGAACAATCATAAGTGCATCGCGTAAATCTAGTGCGAATCTGCGAATGCAGCCTCCAAGAATACTGGCTTGAAAACACTTTAATACAAGACAAAAAATAAACAATTATGTGTAATATACATCTGACAACGTAATGTATTACTTGAAGTGAAAAGAATGAATGGTTATTTGAACGATGTATACCGTGGTAGAATGATGGAAGCTATCATGTGAGAAAAGGAACCTTACTCATTTAGAAATGATTCCATTTTAAAATATTATCCTACATTTTGCACGAATGATTTAGTTAAACATACTTAAGCTACATATGTAATAGACATAGCGATTCTGTTTGCCTGTGTAACTAAATGTCAGCTGAATGCTTTTCTAAACATTACAAGTGCATGGTTCGTTTATTCTCTACTAGCAGAACGCGCACGGCGTTGCCTGTGGAATCAGGACTTCAAAAACATAAAAAAAAAAAAAAATCGTCCACAATGACACGGAAAAGTTTTGAAATAAAATCAAAACAAAAGATACACATTGATTTTCCCGCGATAATGACATGTAGAAAAGCAGTATAGAGTACGTTATTCCAAAACAATAAAAAAAAATTGCAACGTGAAAATCTTTATTATACAGCAATCGTGTATCTAAGTTATGCTGATGAAATACAGTCTCAAACCACAGTACCGTGACGTTTGAAGGTCACGACAGTACCCCCTTCGTCACCCCCTGGAGCTTGCGCGAAAAGCTATGGCACATTTTACGCAGATGGTAAAGAAACTCTTTTAGTTCATCACGAAAAAAATTCTCTCATAATTCAGCGAATTACGTTAGAAGTTCAAAGCCAACTTATCACCCATGTCAGAATCTTTCAGCACTGCTTAATTTACGACTAAACCCTTGCATCCAACGAAATGATTTCAAATTATTCCTAGCAAAATATGCTAAAAAGTGAGGAGAGAATAATTCCAACAGATGGCGCTAGCCGTAGCCAGGGAGAAACTCACCGTTCCGGAGAAAGAACTTCATTCGAAAAGAATTTTTTTAACCCTTTAAGAAAAAAAATTATTAAAAACGAACGGACAAAGATATTTTAACCGTTCTTGTTTTAAATGAGAGATAAATACTTCTGTTGTTACCTCAAAAAAACTGAAAATCATAGGTTTATTAGAACGTTGGATGCGAGTAAATAAAAATTGACAGTTAAAAATATAAGAAGAAAGTGACAATTTTTAAAAAAATTCTCAAAATTCAGTAATTTACGATAGAAATTCAAAACTAACTTCATTAGAACGGAAATCGCGTGCTCTTTCCGATGGTCTATCTATTTTTGTCGTACAATTATTTGAAACCATTCTATTGAGAAATTAGTGCGAAAAATCAACCAAAACAACACAAAACATTAAATAAAAAAATTTCTAGATTAAAATTTAAAATTTCGGCTTCGAGGTGCATTCAGTCACCATTACGACTACCTGTGTGCCAAATTTCATGGCTGTAAGCGCGATAGATTCGTCTGGACATCGCAGACAAACACACACACACGCACGCACACAAACATTGCCTTTTATAATAAGTACTAGCAGTACGCGCACGGCGTTGCCCGTGGAATCAGGACTTCAAAAAGTGGATGAAAAAAAGTGCACACAATGGCACGAAAAAGTTTTGAAAACAAAAGCAAAGCAAAAAATACACATTATTGATATTCCCGCTTATTTTTCTTTGCGAATGACGTCACCTGCCGCGAAGAAGGTCACGTTGCAACAATGCATTGTGGGATGGTCCGGAGAATCTCTCGCTGTTAAATCGCGCTACGAAAAAACTGTTTGAACCGATCAGGGAAAAATTAATTTTTAAAAAAACGAAAAAAGATATTTTAATAGTTCTTGTTTTAAATCGGACATAAACGTGCCATTTGTAGGCTGAAAAAAAATGAAAATTATAGAGATGTTAGAACGTCAGATGCGATAATTTAAAGAAATCTTTATTAAAAATTACCATAAAAGTGACTATTTTTCAAAATTTTTTTCAAAATTCAGTAAATTACGTTAGAAATTCAAAACTAACTTCATTAGAACGGAAATCGCATGCTCTTTCCGATGGTGTATATATTTTTGTCGTAAACTTATTCGTAACTATTCTATTGAGAAATTAGTGCGAAAAATCAACCAAAACAACACAAAACATGAAATAAAAAAATTTCTAGATTAAAATTTAAAATTCCGGCCTCGAGGTGCATTTAGTCACCATTACGACTACCTGTGTGCCAAATTTCATGGCTGTAAGTGCGATAGATTCGTCTGGACATCGCAGACAAACACACACACACGCACACAAACATTGCCTTTTATAAGTATAGATAGATAATATGTTTCTGCAGATGCATTTAAAGCATTTGGACAAGAAAATGCTTTACTTTTAAAGTCATACGCAAATTTCTTCTGTGTGCGTCCGTAAATGTCTTTTTAAATTCCCCTTCAGAGAAAATGCTTTATTACATTGGTGACATGCGAAAGGTTTCTCTTTCGTGTGAGTACGTAAGTGCATTGCTAAACTCGACTTTACAGTATAAGCTTTAGTGCACAGATCACATGCAAACGGTTTCTCTTCCGTATGCCTCCTTAAATGTACTTTTAAACTCGCCTGGACAGAAAATGCTTTATTACACAGATCACATGCAAACGGTTTCTCCTTTGTATGCGTACGTAAATGATGTTTTAAATCATACAGGCGACAATATCTTTTATTACAAAAGTCGCATGCATACGGTTTCTCCGCCGCATGCACCAACAGATGTCTCTTTAAATATGTTAAATAAATAAATGCTTTACCACAAATGTCACATGAAAATGGTTTCTCTTTGCTATGCGTCAACACATGTGCCCTTAAATTGCTTGGATCAGAAAATGCTTTATCACAAAAATCACAAATAAATGGTTTCTCTTTCGTATGCGTCCGTAAATGACCTTTTAAATGCGCCATCTGAGAAAATGCTTTATTACACACGTCACATGTGAACCGCTTCTCTTTCGTATGTGTTAGTAAATGTTTTCCTAAATTCGATTTCTGGGAAAATGTTTTCTTACATTCATGACAAGCGAAAGGTTTCTGTTTCGTGTGAGTTCGTAAGTGCATTTTTAAATGTGGCTTTTGAGAAAATGCTTTATCACACTTGTCACATGCAAACGGTTTCTGTTTCGTATGAACACGTAAATGCATTTTTAAACTCGACGTTTGGGAAAATGCTTTATTACACACATCACATGCAAACGGTTTCTCTTCAGTATGTGTCCGTAAATGAGCATTTAAATGCGACTTTTCGGAAAATGCTTTATTGCACATGACACATGCGAACGGTTTCTCTTTCGTATGGGTCCGTAAATGCGCCTTTAAAATATGCTTAAGAGAAAAGGCTTTACTGCAAATGATGCATTCAAACGGTTTCTCTTTTGTATGAGCCAGTATATGTCTCTTTAAATTTTGCAGCCACGAAAACTCTCGGCTACAAAAACCACACGTGTATGACTTTTCCATTGTGTAAGTAATATGAAAATTGCCTTTTAAACCATTTCGTTTTGAAAATACATGAACTCATAAATCATAAGCTTGAGCTCCAACTAGCAAACAAAATTTTAAATATTCATGCAAACAACTTTCTAGGTGCATACATTGCAGACATGGCGCTTCTCCTGTATACGAATATATATATATATATATATATATGTCTTTAAATTTGTTTGCTGCGACTATGCTTTACTTGGCGGGTCAAAAAAATAAAATTTCTCTTTTGGGTATGCACATAAACATATTCACAAATGCATATTAAGAAACAAAAAATATAGCAGCAACCATAAATTTTAAGAGTGTCTACTGGAGAAATTATTCTTTTCTATTTCGTGATGCTGGATTCCATTCAAGATATGCCAAATGTTGCAGCTTAGACCTGTGTATCTTGTTAATGTCCCATCTTCTTATTGTTGTTACTTTCCGGCAGAAAGATGTGGCGTCTCTGCAACCGTTCTCCTTGTCAAAGGACACTTAGAAACTAAACCATTCACCAAGGAAGGCAACTTCGAAACCTAAATAAATAAAATAATTTATGAAATTTTACACTCGGAGTTACTGAAATTAGTCAAAAGCATTTAAGAATTAAAACAGATCTGTAGCACTCAATAGCAACTCATATAATTAGAGACTAGAAAATAATGCCCTAACTCTAAAATGCTACACCTCCCCACAAAAACAATATAAACCATCTTTCTGTAAAGACAGTGAAACAAGCGGCCGTCCTCCAAAGAAAACTGGCCGCTCTAAAGAGGTGTCTCTCATGTTTGGAATTATAAAATATGCCTTTAAACAAGTCCCAAATTCGTTATTTCTCATAAAGCGAATTTTAAGAATCAACTAAGGAAAAAATTTAATATTTCCAAAATTTCCTTTTCTTCTTGAAAACCAGCAGGAGTGTTCTCCCCTAAACTTTCTCGTATACTTCCCCAAATATGTGCCATTTCCCCTTCCCCCGCGTGGCTAAAAAATTTCGAACCTATTGTTACCCAGAATCCAATGACTATCAGAAGGTTTTTCATTATAGTGATTGAAAAATATCTAGGCAAAGAATGAAATTCAAAGAGATGCGTAACGATTTTCCTCTCTTACCGGCTCAAGGACAAACTGACGTAATTCGCTACTCCGTAATGAAATTCCGTTCCGTTCTTCCAGTACGCATGCGCGTGGAGACAACGGATTCTCTTCAAAAGTAAATTATACAGACCAACAGACAGTCAACCCTTTGACGGATTTGGCCCAAAATTTTATACGGACCTACATTCATGATGATAAAACTGTGTACAAAATTTTATCCGTCTAGCTATTCAAGTTTTTGAGTTATAGTGTTCGCATGACCGCGGACAGACAAACAGACTTCCCGTTGACGGATTTTGTCGAAAATTTGATAGAAACCTACAAATTATGTTTAAAGACCACATACCAAATTTCATCCCCGTAGCTCTAATAGTTTTCGAGTTATCGTGTTCACAGACAGACATAATTCCAAAATTGTGTTTTTCGGACTCGGGGAGGTCTAAAACGTGGAGATTCGTCAAAATCTCGAGTTCGATATTTTTTGTCGATTACAATACTTTCTCTTTGTATACGAGAAAGTAAAAAAATCTTGCCTGCTTGGATCTTTCAGATTTTAAGGATGTAATTCATTCAATTTTGTTTTTAACTGGGAAAATAAATCCCTAACCTTTTCATCTGCAGTTGTAGAAGAATGCGCAATAATACCATCTATTTTTTTCCAAAAAGTCTATTGAGATGAAAATTTAATTAGCTGATGGTCTGGTCACTAGCTATATCAGCAGCTTCTTTGTCAATGTTCGAATCAGCGCCTGAAAGGCATAGATGAACTCTTGAATGCCCAACGCCTTTTAGGGGCTGTCCATAAATGATGTCACACTTTTTTTCAATATTTTCGACCCCATTTGTCACAAAGTGTCACACTTTACCACTTCCCCCTCCCCCCCCCCCCTTGTCACATGTCACGCTATATTACATAAAAATACACTTGCAGTTCAGAAACAAAGCACTACGTTATAGATCATATATCAGATTTTATTTTTAAACTTTAACTATGTGTTTTAATGACATTTGTGAGAATAACAATAATAATGATTATATGTGTACTTATTTTGTATGAAATAAGATTAAGGTTTACAACAAAAAACCTAATTAATATACAATAGTAATAAAATATTAATATAAAAGAGCAATTGAAAACAGTAGTATTTTGGAATTTGATATATATTGCTTTAAATCTTATCTTTACTTTATGAACACAAAATACTCTTAAACAGATTGAATTAAAAAAAACCGCCTCAATAAGATCAACCTGTTTGTGCCATTACCAGTTCTACCACTCACCCAGGTGGGACAACGTATCTTTTGTTGGACATTTCAAGGGTGTGACAGGGGGAGGTTTTCTTATAATGGTGAAGAATTTCTGTTGCTACCATATTCTCAGAAACTACCCTGAATGCCTTTTTCGAAAAGAAAGGAATATAAGTGAGAAAAAAAATCACATGAACGTTGTTTCAGCCCCGATTTAAAAAAATACCCCCAAATTCTGGTAATTTCAAAATAACTTCAAAATTTAATATGCTGATTTTAAATATTTTTATTTTAACCAAAATGTGTGATGTCACACTTCTTGTTACCCCCTCCCTCCTCCTTGTCACAATTTTACGAACCCCCTCCAAGCGTGACATTATTTGTGGACGGCCCCTTATAGGTCAATGCTCACTTTTTTTCTTGGCATAAGGAAAACAATGATTAATTTCTATCTGATTTCCAGTATTGTTTTGAGTGTAGGAATTGTTTTTTTTTTCTTTCTCTTCTCCCTTTTTTCTTAATAAAACGTCTATAGACAGCGAGACGAAAGGAATGCGCTTCATTGAAGTTGAGCAAGCAACCAAAGTGGCCGTTCAGAAGGGTCTGAGTTGCAGTTCCTACAGGTTATTTTATTTTAACGTTATATTTATACACCAAACAAAAGTGCCCATGAAGGAAGTAACCGCTAAGTAGGGTTAGGTGCTTAGAGGAGTTTTAATGTAATTTAAAAATGATATTTTCTAAAATTTTATTCGATTTCCCTGACATCTCCCTAAACAGCGTTCTTCTCTGCATCACGACAACAACTATACAGTCACTGAGATCAAGATTAGTACTTTGAAGGCAATGTAGCTCAAATTTAAGTTCAATTAATAAAATTTTAAAAACATTAGGTTTCCTTCTGAAACATGCCCAATGAGCTAAGGAAATAGAAGTGGAATTTTGGAAGATAGCATGTTTTTAATAATGGAAGTGCAAAAACCCCACTTCGCAAAGTACATTCACAGTTAGAACTCGCAAGAAATGCCGATTTCTTCCACTAAGATAATTAATTACCCATAACTTCCATTGTAAGGAGTTTAGGAAAAAAATAATAACCCTGATTTAGGGTAAGATAGGCAAAATTTTGGACTCTGTATATATTAAAGAAATCATATAGATGACTACTTAAATCAGTTTTCTCTCCTAAACTTCCCAAAATCATCTGCCCGGAACCGCAAGGAAAAGAAATCAAGAAGCAAAAATGTACCAACACTATTGAAAATATTTATTGAAATTGAAAATATTCAATATTTCTGTGGAATAAAGGATGTTCTCTTCCGATTAATACTTCTTATTTTGAATAATTATTTTTACCATCTCTGTAATTGAAACAGTTACCAACTGAAATAATACATTTCAATAATATGTCACAGATCATATACTCGCAGCTGCTTAAAATGTCAGGCAATGTATAAGAAACCATAGCACTGAAGACTTTTAAAAAAAAAGAAACAACACAGCAGATTACTTACACCTTTTAAAAACCAAAGGCAAGGGCTTTACTATTAGAACTATTTTAGAACAATCACAGCAATGAAACAAATCAAGATATGAACTTTCGAATTTTTCAAAAACCATTACCTTGGTTTTTACAACTCATCAACACATCAGTAAATAGAAAAAGACATCTTTTGCTACTGTCTTATCCATGTCAATGCACTTTTGTTTTTATAAAATAAAATTATTAATTAGTACAATCTCTACATCAAACATATTGCCACTAGTCTTTTGTAGCCATTTAGATAAATGTATTTTCGGGAAGTTTTATAAGGAAACATATTTTATTTTAACATTACTTAATTTGTAAGCCATGCTTACAAATTTTTGGTAAAATTAATATCACACTGAGTATAAGGTAAGTGCTCCAGTAGTGGGCCACTTGAATTTTTAAGTTGAAAAACAAGAAATTCCAACATTCCAATGAAATAAGAGATCTGCCTCTGGTAGGCTGAAACCCTTATCAACTAAATACCAAAGGCACAGCCTTTATTTCCTGTTTAGTTAGGAGCTAGAAAGTTTGTTGCTGAAGTTGGTCTCTGAGAGAAGCATTTTTAGCTTATTCTTAGTGATTTCCTTAAGAGGTAACTCTTCATTCAACTATTTTTTAGCATACATTCTATTTGTTTTTAAAATGAATTGTTATTGATATTATTTGATTATATAACGAATGTATTATAAACTGTCTTTAAATGAAATAATATTGATAATTTATAGATAGTAAAGGGTGGCCCACTTTTGATCAATGTTTTACTAAATGCTCCAGTAGTGGGCATAGGGGGGACAGTACTGGAGCACATGCTTTCTCTCAAATAGACTGTTTTGTGATGTTTAATAAGAAGGTTATATCTTGTAAAGTCTTTTTATTTAATTAGATTTGCTTTATTTTTATCAGAACCAGTAGTGGGCCACATGGCCTACTTCTGATACACTAATGGCCCACTAATGAAACATTCTGACCAATTACTTAAATAATAAATATATTATAGTACTGTTGAGGAAAAGACTGATATTCAAGAATTAGTTGGGCTCTGTAACGAGGCAGACAATAATAACTATCGCATTGCTGAACCATCAAAAAATATTCCATCACCATTTAAAAGGGCTCTTTTCTGGCTGCAGAGAGAAGATAAAAGAAAAAAAAAGATTTATTCAACATAAAATATCAAGATTTAATATCCATAAAGCCCCAAACAGAACTTAAAATGAAAGATCGATAATTAGCATATACCTTTAATAAAAAATTGGCTGTTAAGAGAAAAAATGTAAATCTCATGTGACTAGAATCTATAAATAAAAGATTTCACCTATATCAAGTCATTTTTATTGCATTTTTTATAGTGTATAATGTTAATATATTGTTATTATTACTATATATAATTATTTTATTCTTTTTTCTTTGGCACAATTGACAAATCTGGGTGGCCCACTTTTGGTATGCCCACTACTGGTACATCAAAAGTTTGCTATGCCCACTTCTGGTGCATAGGAGTGATCTAAATTTTTAATTTTTTAAAAATTATATTACAATTATTTTGATATTTCAGATGATTATTATTTTAGATAAAAGTTTGAACAATCATAAAAAAATACAGATTAGCGAAACTTCCCAAAAGTTTAGATGATAATTGAGGAAATACCCTTAAGTGGCCCACTACTGGAGCATTTACCTTATAATGTTGAATATTACATTACTTAGGTTGTACAAAAAATTAGTAGTGTGTTAATAATTATTACTAGTGTTATATTAGAGAAGTTTACTACACAACAAATGTCAGTGGAGTCAACTGACATGGCAAGCATAATTGTTCATGTCACCTAAACATCCAAACAAAACATTCACTCAACTAAACATCCAAATGCATGTTATCCTACAATGAACAGCAATGTCCAATCCCTTTTCCTTCTACAAGGTGCATAACAGATTTAAAAACTAA
>BGPR01034937.1:0-16223 GCA_013235015.1 Araneus ventricosus
GGGGGGACTGAAAATTTCATTTTCCCATAATTCCTTTACGATTGAAGATAGAATGATAACTAAATGTATTCAAATTATTGCCTCTTCATAATAAACAACTTTTGTATTGAAACTTTTTTGATACGTAAAATTTTTCAGAAATTATGAGCTAAAATGCCATTTTCATTCTCCTCCCCCATTTTATCATTTCCCCATAGCTCTGTTACGACTAAAGACTGAGAAAAAAATCAGTTAGGCGAATTATCACCTTATCATAACGAACAACTTTTATATTAAAAGTTTTTGTCACCTAAAATTGCTTAAAAGTTATGAGCTGAAAAGCGCTATTCACCCCCCCCCCCAATTTAGCATATCCCCATTACTCTGCTACGATTGAAGATAGAAAGAAACTTTCAATTAGGGTAATTATCACCTCATCATAACAAACTACTTTTATTTTGAAAGTTTTTGACAGCAAGAATTACTTATAAGTTATGAGCTCCCATCAGCCGCATTCACTCCCACTTTTTGTACGGTAAACAAGCTGATATACCTGGCTTTGCTCCGGATTAAAATGCTTTCATGTCTAATATTTCTAATGTAAAATCTACTATTGTATAAAAATTATAATACACAATTTTTTTTTTCTTATCTGAAACGTTTTAATTAAAATGGGAATATCAACTGAAACAAACGATTTTTAAAAACAGCCGTTTACTCCATAAATTATTAGTTGTTATATAGCTACTTCAAATTTTGTTAACAATTACTAAAGTAAAAGAAAGGTTTCAATGAATATGTTGAAACAATTAAATTAACTAGTTAATTATTCATCAATGTAAAGAATGAAAATAAATCAATCATTAGTTGGTCCCGATATAAATTGTCCATCGTCTATTTTTAAAATTTTCTTTCAGCATTCGTCCAGAATTTTGTGAATGTATTCTGGCAACTATATGTATATTCGAATTATGCTTGTTCTTCAACAATAAAGAATATTATTGCGAATTCCGTTTAAATTAATTTTAAAAAATATTAAAATGAGAGAAACAAATTGTATGGAAATGAAATTTTTGTCAAAGTTTTGTCATTTTTGTTGAAGGTGTAAAAAATAGTTTCGTGAGATAATGTTTTCCAAAGATATCGCGGAAAAACGACTTGCTTAATTCTTAATTAACTGAAATTTTAAGTAACTTTTGGGCTTTGAAAATTTGAAGGGGAACTTTCACTTGCCTTAAATAAAAAGTGTGCTAACTCTGGTTGAAATCAGTCCAGTGGTTCAGGAGGAGATGTGGAGCATACATACATAGACACAATAATTGTTATTTAAATTAAGATAATTATTAGATAATTACAAGATTAACATTGCTGGCATATACTATAAGCCATAAAAAAAGGTTTTAGTGAAGATATCGTCAAAATTAATTAAATATTTAATTTTATTTAAATAAATAGTTAATTTTAATTCATCAAACAGTAAATTTTAATAGTTAATTTGATAATTAGTTAATTTGCCAGATTACTTTAATTTCATATTTAACTAAACACTGCACCAAGATTTGTTTAATAAATTTAATATAAAATTGCCATAAAAGATATATAAGAGTTCTTTTATCCTTTTTTATATAGAAAAACATCTAATTAACTTTAAAATTGTTTGCCTGAGTATTTGCTTTTAACTGTTGATGGAGATTTAAATTTACTGGTCAAAATGGCTGCATTGATATCTGTTTACGTTTTATTCGTCGAATTGAGCGGACTCTATTGATTATTTATAATATATGATTTATTTACATATATACAGATTGTTCCAATATATATAGATATAAATTCAATGGCTGCTGTCTGTTGGCATAAGTTGAATATGCTCATGAAAGAGCCAGTTGCGAACAATAGTAATAAAATTGAACATGGTAACTGCGATGTCACACTTGAAGTGCATGCGTTGTGAAATACTAAAACAATCTTGAATACGTATAATCCAATGCGTCACTCATGTGGTAGAGTAGATATGCGTTTCAATATCTAATAAAAACATGATGTGAAATACATAGGCGAGCTCCGATGCTCATACCACTTGCAGACATGAAAACCAAACAACTTCTTTTAATTCTGACAGAGATGCAGGATGGTGGCGTCAAAGGGTTGCTATAAATTAGAAAAGGAGCCAAACTAGTAGTTGGCGCTAACAATATCCTATGCTTTAAACACGCGTATTAAATTTGGAACTCACAATATTTAATAATTTTTATTTTCTTCTGTGTTAAGAATTTAGTGACTATTATCTCTGTAACCAGGGGGGGTGCTCTAAATGAGCCCATTCTAGTAACGTTTAAATGTTTCATGTCATGTGATTTTAGCATATGACAAAGCAACGTTCGCACAATTATATGGTAACCTAGATTGAATAAACTGATTTTTAAATCTAGAGTAGTTCTTGATCCGTGTCAAGTGTCAATTTCTTGCTACTGTTTCAGATAGGCTGGCTTAATGTTATCTAGGAGATATTTACACTGCTGAGTTGTTTATTTCTTTATGACTCCTACCTCTTGAATGATTATGTGTTGAGATATAAAAAAATTTACCAATGTACTGACCGAAAAATCTAATAAATTTTTGGAATGAAAAATGGAATGATAAAACCTTGATATAGTAAAAAAAATGAAATGTCATGAAAACAGAATCATAGCGTAAATATTGCAATGTGTAGAAACAATAAAGTCATTGGCTATGTTTGTATTCATCAATATGTAATATTTCATTACTTTTGTAACATTAACGTAAAGGAATCTACCTTTACCTTCAAGCTTGCCGAAAAGGGATTTTTTTAAACTTGTAATGGATGACACTTGATGTTAATACAGTTTTTTCAAATATTAATTCATTAATTAAATTTAATTAATTAATTATAGTTTTATATGGGAGAAAAAAATTTCTAAAATAAAATTTTTCTTTGTTGACCTAAGTAGGAAATGACTTTAATTTTTTTATATTACTTGTTTCCTTATTGTACCTAATCAACTTCTTTGTTATATTTGCAAACAAACCAGCGATAATATTGAATTATTATACATTCTACTCTTTTGTGGATTCTTCAAATTCCTAACACGCTAATGAATTAGTTGAATTTTTTCCTCATTTGCATTAAAAATAAATTTTTATGGGTATCTCATTTCCGTTATTTTACAGGTGAATAAATAGTACAGGTTAAACGTTAATCTGTAATCAAAAAAAATTATTCAGGGTATCCTGAGTGACAAGTTACGCAAATGTAGTTCAACAGAAATAAAACACAATCATACTCCTAACAAACAAGCTGCTCACCTAAGAACTCATACATTGAAAAAATTAGCAATGGCGATGAAACTGGATGTTGAAAAAATTTAATAAATCTTATTAACAAAACTAAAAAAAAATTTTATCGTTTACACATAAAAATGTTACTTTATACTACTTTTGGCGAGCAGATTTATGGTTTTCGCAATTGTGGAGTAAAAAATTCAGAATAACTCTTTTACATTTGTATATTGCTTAATAAAATCTTTTGCTAAGAGCAACTATATTATTTATAATTACATCGAATCAATTTTCCCTTTTCATTACCAACAAGAATAAGCTCTGAACATCTTTTGCCAAGAACAACTATTTTATTTATAATTACATCGAATCAATTTTCCCTTTTCATTACCAACAAGAATAAGCTCTGAACATCTTTTGCCAAAAACAACTATTTTATTTATAATTACATCGAATAAATTTTCCCTTTTCATTACCAACAAGAATAAGCTCTGAACATCTTTTGCCAAAAACAACTATTTTATTTATAATTACATCGAATCAATTTTCCCTTTTCATTACCAACAAGAATAAGCTCTGAACATCTTTTGCCAAGAACAACTATTTTATTTATAATTACATCGAATCAATTTTCCCTTTTCATTATCAACAAGAATAAGCTCTGAACATCTTTTGCTGCTAATACTGCAGCGAAAGTCGGAAATAAACTAGGCAATGAGCGATTTATTTATATGATTCAATAAACAAATACAGTGGAATCTCCCTATAGCGAAATCGCTTGGTTCCAGTTGAAAAATTCGACATAGAGAAAATTTCGTTATACGGAGATTAGAGATTTTTGCAGTTATTTAAGTAAATGTTGCAAACCTTTTAGTATGTGCGATAAGTTCAAAAATATTTAATTATGACTTTCAATTAAAAATGAAGTCATATTTATTATAAATTTGTTAAAATTATACTAATTTTTGCTGTATAAATAAAATGCTCAAAAGTGAAGACAATTCACCAATTTAGAGAATAATATGTACTAGTACGGATAAACATAAAATGCGTATTATCAAATCAGTTTGTTGTTTCCACCTCCGCTCCACCCCGATTCTTGGAATCTTGACAAGTAGAAATGTTACTCCCTGTGTAGAAACCCAGGTCCCCACAACTGCATTACC
The DNA here is from genome assembly GCA_013235015.1 of Araneus ventricosus. Lineage (NCBI taxonomy): Eukaryota > Metazoa > Arthropoda > Arachnida > Araneae > Araneidae > Araneus > Araneus ventricosus. The sequence continues at coordinate 4,443 of BGPR01034937.1, forward strand.
CTTCACATAGCATTCTATTGTTATGTGTTATCGCTGGAATGAACAATGCGAGTGGTTCCAGAAACAGGTACGTGTGAGCGATTTGTCTGCACAGAAATTAGCAATTTTCTCCAAAAATGAGAAAAATCGAAAAGATAAAGGTCTGAAAAAATTCGTTATAGGGAGACTACCACTTCGTTATACGGAGAATATTTTGAATGTTATTTAACAATCCAATTAAAAATTTCGTTATAGGGAGAAATTCGCTGTGGGGAGACTTCGTTTTAGGGAGATTAATTTCTATTTGTTAAAGAACTTCTTCCTGTGACCGTATTGTAGTACTACACTCCTCATATATCATTTACTAGCTGCAGCTCTAATAAATTAACCGCAGATGAATTCGCCATAAAATTTCAATGTTTATTCGTAATGCGTCAAGTAAATCAATGTTTTAAAATTCTTTTTGGCACTTGTGTTATGGAAGTTCCAAATTATAAATTATGAGGAGAATTTCATTTTCAGGATCGTTGAACGTTAAGATTATTGAAGAGTTGTACAGTAGAGTCTCGATAATTCGAGTCTCGATTGTTCGAGTTTTCCATAAATCCGAGTTGGAGAAAAAACCAGTTTAGCTCCCAAATAATGACCAATACATACACAACACGTGAAAGAATTACTACATCTGGTTTCTATTGTTGTTCGACGGGTCGTATGCCCACTGCGCACCCCAAGCCTCCTGCAGAAATGCCCCCTCCCGAAGAAAACGGGACATATATAAGATCGATATATAGGAGCAATGTGTTTAAACAATTGACAATTATTTTAAGATATAATTAACCTGCTGCTATCAGCAGCTATGTTGTAAAATGCAAGTACATTTTTCATTTAAATACACTACACGGAAATTTAAAAATTGCTTTTATTTTCATTTATTTATTTATTAAATTTTATGATTTCGATAATTCGAGTTTTCGATAGTTCGAGGTAGGCCCGGTCCCGTCCACCTCGAATTATCGAGACTCAACTGTAGTGAAAGCTTTGAGCTTAACTTTGCAATGTTAATAAGGTAAAATACTCGTGTAATGCATCCTTTCTTGAATGAGAGGATAATATAATAACATAACATATGTAATAACACCTTTATGGTTTTCGTAGGAACAAACTATGTGATTCAAAATTACCTTAATCAAATCAGGGAACCCTGTATGATTTTTGCAGTTGTCTTTGAGCACTGACATGAGATACTTATTTCCATCAAATGTCAACAGATAAAATTTCCGATTACCTTCGGACATCAGGGCTCACAAAAGGAATTATGAATTTCTATTTGTTTTTGAAAACATACACATATATTCAAAACAAGTAATATAAAAAAAATTTTATGTCAATTCCTACTTAGGTGATTCGAGATATAATGAAAAATATAATATAATATGGCTGAAATATGGAGGTGCTTCGACGATCCCATGGGCCATCCATATACCCAAGAACCAAGTCTGTAATGTTGATAGTTTTCGAGATATAATGAATAACATACTGCCCATGCGTCATGCAAAATATGAAATGACAGACAAACAGACAGACAGACACACAAGAAAGCGAATTAATATTGCATTGTCATCTAGTTGTGAGCTATGTTTAAAGTTTTAAGTCTCCAGCTCATAGGGAAGTTAGTTTAAAATCGATTGCAAAATTTGAACAATATATATATATAAATATATTTATATAGGGAGAGTGTGAACTAATAGTAGGAATTGAAAAAATACTGTGATTCATAGGTTTGAGAGCTTCTTTTTTCAAGGGAGAGATAAAGTAAATCAGTCGTCTGTTTATAAAATTTTAACACCTTCTTGCTGTTAGGAAATTTGAGGGGATTCACATTTTTCTAATATCTTAAAATTGATTAGAGCGATTTGAATTAATAATTTTCCGACTTCTTTTAGAAAAATCCTTAAAATGAAAGAAAACAGCGCATCAAAAATCAATAAAAATAGGAGACAGTCGCCGAATTTGGACCATCTGGACATTTTTTTAATGTGCAGTGATGGAAAAGGAATTTTAATGAAAAAACAAGTAGTAAAAATTTTGCAGTTTGTCTATCTTCAGAACAGTGTAACTTACTAGTAATAAAACATACTTTAAATAAGGGAAAAAAGAGCTTAAAAAACGCGTCATGATTCTCAATTTCACACCAGCACGCAACGCATGACCCAAGTATACCATTTTATGCACTGTACCACTTCCTCTTCCCCCTTTGTTTCCTCACAAATGATACGCATCCGAAGTTTTTATTCTCTGTGATCCAACATTTGATAGCTTTTCTTTTATTGACTGTTTTGCACTGACTTATCCCATTTCCAATTTTTGAGGACTAATAGTGATGATAAAATGCGTTCTGAGCTATTCCTGCAGTTTAAGATAATAATCCCTTTGATTTAAATAGCCCAATTTAGGCAACTGTTCGTGGTCCATTCTAGGCAACCGTTGGACAACAACAAAAATAAATCCCCCTAAACTTATTTTAAAACTATTTTAATAAAATGATTACAGTAAATTGTAGCCAAAGAAATTTGCTGTTTGAGGGGAAAAAACAAATTTCCCTACTTAAATTACAAATTTCCCTAATTTAAAACAGCGTACGAGATTTTTTTTCTTTGGTTAAAATAATTAATGATGATACTTAAATCTAAAAGCTTGTTCTGTAACTCCAACTAAGCAATGCTTTCGCTTAAAAATGATTTCATGCATCCCATTTACATCGCTATACATAATTTGTCTACTTTACGGTATAAATATTTAATAGAGTTGAAGATACGGTACCGATTCAATCTAGGTCCAAATTCGGTGACTCTCCTCTATAATTTTTCCGGAATAAATTCCTTTTCATCGGTAAAATTTAATGCACAGTTTTGAATACTGAAGGTTATAATTAATCATCTGACAGTTATGCAATTACTTTTATCAATATAATAACGCTATTTTTAGATGCTGTTAACTCTAAACCGCGAACAAACTACGAAAGTTTTATTGGCCATTTAATAATCATAAACTAGTTCCAGTTTTCGAAATCTTTCCTTATTAGAAGTTTATGAAATGGAAGATCTACAATCCAAAACCACTGTGATTATTATGTTCAGTAGTTTGCTTCACGATAATGAATCAACGAGTGAATGAATAATTGAACTGAGAGAAATGTCATTTTCCATACTTATTATACATGTGCAAATTTAATAAAGTTACGCAGTAACCTTCTGTCGTGCCAATGTTCAATAGAAGAACATTAATTACAACAGAATGGAGTGTAATTGTCCCTCGAAGTCTTCTAACATCCAGGACAATGTTTCCACGGAAAAGATGAATTAATAGCTTGCAAATAACCATGTCCATAAAAACATCAATGAGATTTTCTCTTCTCTAGTTGAAAGGTTATTGGCATTTTCTGCTCAATAAGACCTTTAAACCTCACTGAAACAAGAAAAGGCACTTCTCTTTCATTCAGGGCTTATCACCTTTGTTTTTTTCGCGATATTTTCGTGACTTGAATTCACACAGCAAACGGACAGTAGGCTACCTGTAGATGAAGGTAAGTCGTGTAGAAACTTCTTTTTCTCTCGGAACTTTGCTGGCTTTTGGATATGTTTTGTTCCAATTACGTGGAAATCATTCAAGAAGCGTTTTATCTTAATGATATTTAAAATGTATGAACCATCTTGAGTTATTTTCAAAGACACTTGCAGATAAAAAGTACTTTTATTTACAAAAGCATCTGATAGCAACCATTTATAGCTTTTAATAGTACCTCCATGCGTGTATAGCAGCGTAATGACACAATTTTGTAAGATGATTGTGCCATGACTCACGCTTTTGACCGTTCGAAACTGAAAATAGAACTTTTACTTTTTGTGCTTTCGTATCACAATGCACAAATTACAGAAATGATTTTTCCTTTAGTAAATGAGATCTGCTTCAAATAAAAAACAACGTTTATATTCTAAACCTCTTGTTCCTGCGTTTGACAATCTAAAATAAACGACAATGGTAGATGGATATCAAATGTGTATAGATAGAGCCACTTTTCTTAAAATTGCTTAAGATTAGGTAAGTTTAGATAGTTCGTTGCCGAAAGAAAATACACCATCTTTTCAGGTTGTATTGAAAATAAAAAATAAATTCGCTCAATTTACGCATGCATGTCGTCTTGTATTTTTACTTTCTCGTATACGAAGTATACAAAGAAAGTATTGTAATCTTCAAAAAATTCGAACTCGAGATTTTGACGAATCTCCACGTTTTAGACCTCCCTGAGTCCGAAAAACACAATTTTGGAATTATGTCTGTCTGTTTGTGAACACGATAACTCGAACACTATTAGAGCTACGGGGATGAAATTTGGTATGTGGTCTTTAAACATAATTTGTAGGTTTCTATCAAATTTTGGACAAAATCCGTCAACGGGAAGTCTATCTGTCTATCTGTCCGCGGTCATGCGAACACTATAACTCAAAAACTTGAATAGCTAGATGGATAAAATTTGGTACACAGTTTTATCGTCATAAATGTAGGTCCGTATCAAATGTTGGGCCAAATCCGTCAACGGGTTGACTGTCTGTAGATCTGTATAATCGCATACCTGTTAAGCATTCGTTTCAAAACCGATCTACATGCGCATGCGTACTTAGCAATCTCTGGTACCAAGCGGGAGGATTACGTCACTTTGTCCTTGAGACGGAGTTTGTGATATATATGTTTTACCTCCTGTTTTGTTTTCGCTCGCTCGTATAATAGCGGATCTTGGTGGAGTGTGATGGAAAATAAATATTGCTAAGTTTTAATACATAGGCATCTCTTTTAATATGATTCTTCACTTAAATATTTTACAATCACTATAATCTGCAATGAAAAACCTTCTGATATTCGTTGCATTGTGGATTACAGTAGGTTCGACTTTTTTTATCCACGCAAGGAACCACGAAATGACAAGTTTTTGAGCAGTATACGAGAAAGGTTAGGGGAAGCCACTCCCACTGGTTTTGTATTGATAAAGAAAGGTACATATTAATACAAAAACGCGAACTAAGAATTCGTACAATTTAATATCAAAAACGCCTTTGCTTATACTTTGCCTTTTAGAAGCTTTATTTTATTAGTTGGGCTAATATCTCATTTGGTTTATTTTATTAATATCCCGTTTCGAATCTAATGATTAAGGGTCATGAAGACCAAACTTTAAACTTCTGGATTATACTTAAATAACAACTGAGCTGGCATCCAAACACGCACGCCTTCTTGATGAAACTTCTTGGTTTGAGCCTGCACAAACAGCTAATCGAGTTCTCCAAATTTCCTTCTGCAGGTGCCATGCACAATATACTTCATATGCGCTAAATCACTGAATGCAGTGAACTCTGGAGCAAATGAATTCGATAAAGCTACTCGATAACCCCTTTTCCTTCCCATCCGATGGAAATCCTTTGGGATGAAAACTAAATCTTTGTATGTAGATATCCATTTCTCAGTTTTTTTACTTTCTCGTATACGACGCGTTTTAGACCTCCCTGAGTCCGAAAAACACAATTTTGGAATTATGTCTGTAATAACACAATAACTCAAAAACTATTAGACCCACGGAGATGACATTTGGTATGTGATCTTTACACATAATTGGTAGGTTTCTATCAAATTTCGGAAAAAGTCCGTCTACGCGAAGTCTGTCTGTCTGTCCATGGTCATGTGAACTCTATAACTCAAAAACCTGAATAGCTAGATGCATAAAATTTGGTACAGAGTTTTATCATCATGAATGTAGGTCCGTATCAAAGTTTGGACCAAATGCGTCGAAGGGTTGATGGTCTGTCGGACTGTATAAACGCATACTTGAAAAAATTATATCTCCTAAACCCTTTGGCTTAGATAAATAAAAATTGGTATGACGGTTGATAATATTACTTATCGATCTGTTCCCAAATTTCGTTTCAATCAGTGAAATATAAGGCGTTCAAATTGCATATTCAATTTTTTTACTTGCGTATTGGAAGCAACCTCTGCGCATGCGCAAGCTATTCAGCGATAGTGAACGAGGTCATTTTCTCCTGTTTTCTTTTCACTGGCGCTCGCCCTCGCATTAGCGAAGCTTGCTATAATGTGATAGAAAATAAATATTGCCAAGTTCTAGTACATACGCACCTCTTTGAATATGATTCTTCACCTAAATATTTCACAATCACTATAATCTGCAATGAAAAACCTTCTGGTAGTCATTGCATTCTGGGTTACAGTAGGTTCGAATTTTTTATCTACGCAGGGTGGGGGGGAATGACAAATTTTTGAGAAGTAAACGAGAAAGTTTAGGGGAGGCCACTCCCGCTGGTTTAATATCCATTAACTAACCATTATGATTTCGGATATAGTGACCTATCCAGTGTAACTATTGAAGGATAGATTTCTTTTCAGTGCTTTATTCATCGCAATATCAGGTAATACTTTTCTAAACAGTTGTTCGGTGTCACATCTATTCCATCAAGATTGAATTCTATTCCATTATTGAAGGATAAATTTCTTTTCGGTATTTTATTCATCGCAATATCAGGTATACTTTTCTAAACGGTTGCTCGGTGTCACATCTATTCCATCAAGATTGAATTCTATTCCATTATTGAAGGATAAATTTCTTTTCGGTATTTTATTCATCGCAATATCAGGTATACTTTTCTAAACGGTTGCTCGGTGTCACATCGATTCCATTAAGGCTGCAGTTGCCCTGAAATTATATTTAAAAACGTGAATTTTCATTTTTAATGGTATTTTACTACTTTTCTCTCAGTGATCACTGATAATGGAAAAAAATATTAGAAACGAAGATAGAAAATGATTCAACAACAGGACGAGACTGTACACGAATAGTCCTGAAAAAAGCACTCGTCAAAAAAGCACTGCAGAAAAGCATCCCAATTCGCTTTCACTACGCATTGCTAAATGACGCATCAGAGGGCGAAAAGTCACGTTTTCTCCTCTTGAATGTGTCGGTGCCTGAGCTGGAGATTTTGTAGCTCCGGTTTGGCGCCTGTCCAATAAATGCTTTTTTTCCCTCCCTCCCACCGAAAGCTCGTCTTTGCTCTCTTGATTCGTTTTTCTTCGCTTTTTTTTAGTTCTTTTTTGTTTGATTTCGGTTTCTCTTTCATGTTGTCCCGACGGAAACACATTTGGTTTAAAGAATATTCGTTTTCTTTTGTTAGAAGCTACTCATCTAAAACGGATTTGTAGATAATTTTCTAAGTTTCAATTCAGATGACTACAATTACAAATTTTCGGCTAATTAGAGTAAAGTCGCTTTTTTAAAATTGTATTTCAGCTGTATTTTCTTGAGAAATATTTTGTGCAACACTACTCGTTTCTGAGCGCACTGTGCTGCAGCCTGTAGAAGAATCGAAGATTCCCTTTTAGATCAAAATTATATTCCTTAAGATTTTATTACTCAACGTTTTTTATATTTATTTGATGCAAACTGAATTCCAAAATCATTGGCGGACCTCACACACAAGTCACAATATTAAACTGTCTCTTCGAAGCATTTGTACCTAATCTTCATGTATATAAATATATCGTCTCCTCTTTCCTCAGATTGTACCCATGTTTTAGAAACCAAATAACAAAGAAAATATAATTTTTCTATTAATTAAAATTTTTGTTAGACATCCCATCCAAAGATCTACGTAACTTAGACAGTTAACTTACTTAATATCCTAAAATTAGGTATGCTATTATTCTAGATGATAAGAGAAATTATAATCTAAAATTTAAAAACACTAATTTGTTATAATGTAAAATATGGAGAGCCGCGGTGGCCTAGTGATAAGGTCTCGGCCCTGGAACCGGAAGGCTCCAGGTTCGAAAGCCGATTCCATTGACGATCCGTCGGAAGGCTCCAGGTTCGAAACCCGATTCCATTGACGATCCGTCGTGTATTGGGACCTGTTGCACGTTAAATCATAAGTAGGGGACCAAAGGTCCTCCCGCCGGTGTGGTGCGGAAGTTTGGAGAGGGGGTGCTAGCTCAGGCGTCGTCATCTGACCAAGGTACAAAATTACGAGGTCCGTCCCAAAATAGCCCTCGTGTTGCTTCAAAACGGGACGTTAACATAACTAAACTAAACATATAACATGGTTGAAGCATAATTTACGAGGAAAATCCTTTATATTTAATATATTGTGAGCTTTTAAGCGTAACGATTACTATACTAATAACTAGAAAATCACCCGTCATGGTATGACTGGTGCAAATTGCCTCTTCAATCGAGAGATTTCTCGTCAAATTTGACGTGTTTAAATAGATATATGTACGAGAGAAATGTTTAATATTGATTGAAAACAAATAAAATAAGCATATGTATTATGACAGGGAATATTTTTTTTATTTACATATTATTAACATATTTCTTTATTCAAAAAGCCTCTTGGTGAACAACATTCATTGAGAAGTATTTTTCGTTATTTAACAATTTTCCTTGTACTTCAGATGTCTTTGTGTAAATTTTAACGTTGCAAAAAAATGTTATCAGATTATAACATCACTATTGCACTAAATAATTAGATGCATCGTGGCGTCCAAACTATATCACGCGCATGATATACCACTGACGTAAGTTCCTACTTTCTATTGAAAAACGGAAATTAATTTGAAATATAGGATTAATATAATTTAAAATTACTCGGGAACTATTGATCATAGCGAGATAAATTTTATATCAATGGATAGCAAATTTGATTTCACTATATTAGAGCTATTAAATTTGAAATTAGAACGACAATTACTCTTTTAAATTTAAAATGACTGAAATTTAGGTTCTCTACCAATGAAATAATGCTGTTTAACGTCTCGCAGTGCTATGGCGCGAGTTTTATTGTTGGGACGTCAGAGCGTTACCGGAGGATCTGGGCTATTATATTAGTAATATGTTAATAAGTCAGAAAAAAAATCAATTTATGCAACAATATTTTGGTTTTGACCATAGAATTGAGTATGCCTTAAGATTTTATACATTTATGGATTTTACTTTGCTGCAGCAAAAGATATATTCTAATCATGACATTTTCGTGGGAAATCACAAAGACTTTCTTATTTCAAGCATAAAAAATAAATGACATGTTTATTCAATTTCCGATGTTGGAATTTTATAAATGAAACGATTTTTCACGCAGATTTATTTTGTGTTACACTGTATCAGGAAAAGTAAACTAGAAGAAGTAATTGTTGCCGATTCGTGGAATTCTTCCGAATGACCGCTTACCAATTAACATCATCGTCGATAAGGTAATCGTTTACTAATTCAACTGATAGTATGAAATACATCCGATTTCATTTTTAAGAAAAACTGTCCTAGTAATTGAACTAATTTTAAAAACACACCAAAACAAAAATAATAAGTACAAATTAATTGTTTTAAGTTCGTATCATTGATTGATTTTTCTTTTTCTTTTTAAATTCTTGACCCAGTGGACTACAGAAATTGAAGTGGAGGCAACTCAACAATGATTTTTTTGCATGGTGGATTATGTCACAATCACTATCTGTCTCTCGGTAACGCCTTGACGTCACCAATAAACCGCGCCAGCACTGCGAGACGCAATAAACAGCACTATTTCACTGTCAGAGAACCTAAATTTCATAGCCATTTTAAATTTAAGAGAATTGTCAGTTCTAATTTCAAATGGCTCTAAAATAGTGAACAGAATTTAATCGATTGATAAGTACAAAATTTTATTCCTGCTGTGATCAAAAAGTTCCTGAGAAATTTTAAATTACTTAATCCATATTTCAAATTAATCGTTTCTTTAATAGAGTAGTAACATTTCTAAAGTGGCATATCATGCGCGTGACATAGTTTGACGCCACGATGCATCCTACTTATTTATTGCACTCGTAATGATATAATCGATAATATTTTTGAAAACGTGTTTACTACAGAGAAGCGCTTGTTTTGATTGGAATTCTCGTAAAAGAATCTTTGAAAATTTCAACTTTGACTTATTTGACAAGCTGAGGAATTCCATAGTTATTGAACTATAATAAAAATTGTTAAACACCGAAAAATACTGCACGGAATGTTGTTTCAATAAGAGGTTTAAATAAAGAAATATATATAAAATATTTCCCATTACAAAACAAATTTAAAAAAAGATGAAAACTGATTGATGAATCATCAAATAACTTGTAGTTTCTATAATTTACTTTAACGATTACATCTCCCTTTTATCCGAGTAAAAAATAATGCAAAACTATCAATGAAAAAATGCATTACCAAACTCTAATAATACCAAAGAGAATGTGCTGTCTCGTTTCGGGCGAGCTGGACCTAGGGCGTAGCACATTGTTTGGCCAAACAATAAACTTTGAGGGATGCATGATGCATCCTCGGAGCCTTTTTTTCGAAATTTTAATTCAAGAATTTTGATTAATTTATGCTAAAATTATAAACGACGCTTATTCCTAATAACTTAAAAATCAAAACTCAATATAGATTTTAGCATCTGAAAGTGAAACATTTACCTTTTTTAATGAATCAATTGTTGTCACAAATTTTTTCTATAATCTGATAGAATTTCTTAAAATATTTTTTAGCATAATTTCCAATCAGCACTTTCATTGTTGAACGCACAATTCAATGTTTCTGATTGTTGAAACGCAATTATCCAAGAATTTCATTGTGAGTACAAGTATTTAATTCTGTTTTTTCTTTCATTGTATGAGGTCAATATTTCTTATACATTCTCCGATCTGCCTTCTATTGAAGTAGTTGAACAAGGGGCGTAAGTTTATTTGAAGCTACATGTTAGAGTAGAACAATTTGGAGACCATTAGATAAAAGCAATTAGTAGTCTTTCTGTAGTGCTGACATCAAAGAATGTACCAGTAGCGCAAGTATGATGAGGAATTTATATTAATATTTTATTGACAATTAATTTTTTAAATATTTTACAACCTAATTTAAGTAATGTCTGTTGTCAAAATGACTTTTGTGATCTTCTCACTCAAACTTTGTTTTTGTATTTCTGTTATTTTAAACGTAAAGATTTTGTTTTCGTTCAATTTCTTCATAGATCTACGAGAACCTGCGTTTCCTGCTTAATATAAACTGTTTATTAGAGTTTTCCCTCTGAAGAGAGTAAAAACGACAAAAGATTTTGTTTCCGTTTATTATTTACAAATCTACCACGGAAGTTTATTATTTACAATAGCTGTTTCCTGTTCTCTGTTATAAGATATTAACTGTTTCATTAGATTTCACGAAGAACTAAAAAACATAAAGTTGCATTATGAGTTCAGAATGCAATTTTAATATCTAATTCATTCTTTTACGTGATGAAGATTTATCTATTGATATAATTGTTAGGAATGTTGTTCATTTTCATTTGTGTTTAATGAATTAGTTTTATCAATCTTCTGTTTAATTTCTTTTATTTGCAGTTCTCATTTCGCAGCTTATGTTTTTCGTTGCATTATTTATTTTAAATCGTTCTTATGAAAATGGATATCTTATTAATTTTATTGTTTATTGACATAAAACTAAAAAAAAATTCTATCTTTTCAAAGAGTATGTAGGAGAGAAAGAAATTAACTCAGTTGTTTTAAATTTCAAGTTCTGTTGTAAAACTGTTTACATGATGGAAATTAATATGAAAAGCCTGTATTTTCGAAATGGAATTCAAAACAGAATCTATTGGATTTCTTTTTTTCCTCTAAAGCAATAGTTTATATCAACTAATTGCTTTTGAAGAATAGAATTTCTTCTTTTTATTGATATATAAC
>BGPR01034938.1:0-11120 GCA_013235015.1 Araneus ventricosus
TCTGCTTGTCTGTCTGTCTGCGGTCATGCGAACACTATAACTCAAAAACTTGAATAGCTAGATTGCTAAAATTTGGTACACAGTTTTATTATCATGAATGTAGATCCGTATCAAATTTTGGGCCAAATCCGACAAAGGGTTGACTGTCTGTAGGTCTGTATAATCGCATACTTGTTTTACTCAAGTTAGTATGGTTGGCGTTTGACCTTAGCGGTCTACGAAGGAAATTGTAGCGAGCCGCAAACACGCGCTTCGGAAATTATGACAACCCGAATCGAAACTTCGTTCTGACATTCTCCAGATGGAAGGTATGGTGAAATCTTGCGTAATATCTGTAGTAAGTTTTCTTACTCAAAAACGTTAAATAAAGTTGTGGTACTTCAGCGCGCGTAAAAATTGAGAAGATACGCAATTCTATTTGCAAAATATTAAGTTTCAGGAATTCGTGAATTTGATATGTTTCATTGTAAACCACCATTCATAATTTTTTTTCTCAAAATAACTAGGCCTTGGGTAAATACCCCAAGAATATTTACCTACTGGGTGTTTATCCACCCCACATTACTGGTCGTATGCGAGGAAGTTCCGGGGAGGTTACTCCCGCTGGTTTTATCCTGTTATCGGATTTCAAAAAAAAACCAGCGGGAGTGGTCTCCCCTAAACTTTCTCGTATACTCCTAACACATGTAGAGAAAACTAGAATAATAAAAGACGTCAAATAAACTTCCGTCGCAAGTAAACCAAAGTTGGAACCACGCGTGGTTTGTGTGTGAAGGATCAAAACAAATTCAAATTCTCTGCTCATTCTTTTGCGCAACAGGACCTGGCGAGACTCCCGAAATGTTTGCTTCCTTACAAAATCGCTCCAGAATTTGTTTTTGGCAAACTGCCAAGTTTCGGAGCGTCCCTTCCTTGCACAGGCATTGCCACTAGTAGGCATGCGCAGGGAGTTAGTTTCAAAACTGAACAAGTATGCGATTATACAGACCGACAGACAGTCAACCCTTTGACGGATTTGGCCCAAAATTTTATACGGACCTACATTCATGACGATAAAACTGTGTATAAAATTTTATCCATCTGGCTTTTCAAGTTTTTGAGTTATAGCGTTCGCATGACCTCGAACATACAGACTTCCCGTTGACGGATTTGTCCAAAATTTGATAGAAACCTACAAATTATGTGTAAAGATCACATACCGAATTTCATCCCCGTAGCTCTAATAGTTTTCGAGTTATCGTGTTCACAGACACACACACAGACACAGACACACATACAGACACACACACAGACAGACATAATTCCAAAATTGTGTTTTTCGGAATCAGGGAGGTCTAAAACGTGGAGATTCGTCAAAATCTCGAGTTCGAATTTTTTGACGATTACAATACTTTCTCTTTGTATACTTCGTATACGAGAAAGTAAAAAACGATTACAATCGGGACAACCAGCGGGAGTGGTCTCCCCTAAACTTTCTCGTATACACTCTGATAACAGGTAGAGAAAAAATAAGCCAAACAGCAGAAAACGCGCCAATTGGTAGCGACATTCTTTTGTGTCATAGTATGACAATGAAAACCAAATATGCCATTTGAATGCCTTTTTTTCTACCGATTGAAACGGGAATTGGACACAGGGAATTCTACAATTAAGATTAGAAGACCACATACCAAATTTCAATTATCTGATGTGTAGTTACTAAAAGATTTGCACACATCTAAGCAGCCTTTTAGCTTGCCAGCAATATCTCCGATCTGATTTTTACAAATTTACTAACGATAGTTGTAGTTGAAAATATCATGCACATTGGCAGAATACTTAAAAAGGCATGAAGAACAGAACTGATGAATCAATTGACACTAATTTTGGTTTGTTACTTTATAACTTTACTTTTAACAACTACTCTCGTTCTGTCAGAGTAAAAATAATGCAAAATCCACTCAGAAAAAAATGTATTACGAAATATACAAAATAAAACTAACCGCAAATCAAATATGCAACTTATGTTTCGGAGTGAAAGAAAAATTAAAAGATAAACACTCCATAATTAATTCACTTTTATTCGAGAAGAATTTGGCAGCGAGCCAAGACAGAACGTATTACGGGAAACCGGAAAAGCAGTGCCTTTCTTTCACGTCGTACAATGGCGAAGAAATCAAATATGCAAAGTCAACCCGTTGACGGATTTGGCCCAAAATTTTATACGGACCTACATTCATGACGATAAAACTGTGTACCAAATTTTATCCATCTAACTATTCAAGTTTTTGATTTATAGTGTTCACATGACTTAGGACATACAGACAGGCAGACTTCCCGTTGACGGATTTTGCCCAAAATTTGATAGAAACCTACAAATTATGTTTAAAGACCATATGCCAAATTTCATCCCCGTAGCTCTAGCAGTTTTCGAGTTATCGTGTTCACAGACAGACATAATTCCCAAATCGTGTTTTTCGGATTCGGGGAGGTCTAAAACGTGGAGATTCGTCAAAATCTCGAGTTCGAATTTTTTGACGATTACAACACTTTCTCCTTATATACTTCGTATACGGGAAAGTAAAAAGATAGCCGAAAAAACCGGTTAACCGAAACAAAACCAGCGGGAGTGGTCTCCCCTAAACTTTCTCGTATACTCCTAAAACATGTAGAGAAAACTAGAATAATAAAAGACGTCAAATAAACTTCCGTCGGAAGTAAACCAAAGTTGGAACCACGCGTGGTTTGAAGGATCAAAACAAATTCAAATCCTCTGCTCATTCTTTTGCGCAACAGGACCTGGCGAGACGCCCTAAATGTTTGGTTCCTTACAAAATCATTCCAGAATTTGTTTTTGGCAAACTGCCGTTTCTGGCTGTCCTTCTTGCACAGGCATTGCCACTAGCAGGCATGCAGGAGTTAGTTTCAAACTGAACAAGTATGGGATATCAGACCGACAGACAGTCAACCCTTTGACGATTGGTCAAAATTTTATAGACCCACATTCATGACGATAAAACTGTAGTAAAATTTCTATCCATCTGGCTTTTCAAGTTTTGAGTTATAGTGTTCGCATGACTGAACATACAGACAGACAGACTTCCGTTGATTTGATTTGTCCAAAATAGAAACCTACAAATGTGTAAAGATCACATACCGAATTTCATCCCCGTAGCTCTATAGTTTTCGAGTTATCGTTCCCACACACAGAAAATCACTACAGACACACACAGACAGACATAATTCCAAATTGTGTTTTTCGGACCTTGAGGTCTAAAACGGGAGATCGTCAAAATCTCGAGTTCAATTTTTGATGATTTACAATACTTTCTTGTATACTTCTATGAGGAAAGTAAAAACGGTTTTCGGTAAAACCGGTAGGTTTTTCCATCACTACTCTTGATAGAGGAGGATTGATTTGAATAATACAGAAAGCCTAAAGGTTCAGCAAACCCTTACAACAAAAAATAAACCCCAAATGACAAGGTTAGCTAATAATTAGCGAGCAACACATTATTAATTGCATTATTTCGTGTGTGAAAGCGTCCCTTCTTTGAGATTTATTTGTTCTTCTGGCGAGAAGAAAGAAGCTAGTCACACCGCGCAATTATAGGCAGAGAAAAGTGAATTAATTAGGGATGGGCGAAAATCTCTGGAATCGGTGAGATTTCCTGAAGATGTTGATTATGTAAATGTTACGTTTTTAAAGTTGTTTCCACAGGAATCCAACATTCGGTAATGCGAATTTGGTCTACGGTGAAAAGCTTTGAATGTTATTAGTTTATCTCATCCTTTCTAGGAAGAACATCGGAAGATATTTTAATAGAATGCCTGAAAGAAGTTCCGCTTTCCAATTCAATTGACTTTTTTTTTATAGAATAGTTATCTCTTTATTAGTTTTGTTTCAAAAGTGAGGTTTCTGTAGTTATAAAGATATTAAGGGAATTTTTTCTAGCTGAATTTCATCGTCTTTACTCATAACAGAGCAGTGATGTGAAATACCAGGTATTTTATTTTATGTAAATACACTTGGAATTTTACCTGGGTATTTATTTTTCACTAACTCATCCATATAAAAATACAAGCACTCGCAGAAATTATGAGTTTCTATATAATATAAATAAATGTTTTCGTTAGTCGTTCAAACAAAAACAGCTGAGTTATTAACTAATTCATTTATTATGGATGGAGATGAATGTACTGAACATCTGGTTCAAGTTTTTATGCCAAAAGAGAATAGAAGATCCCTGCTTTTTTCAGGTAGGGATTTAATAGATAGACATGATCAAAGTGAAGGGATAATAGCTATTCAGTAAATTACGTTGCTTTAGGAAAAGTCTGAAAAGAGTTCGCTTATTTCGAGATTTTATACGTGGAAGGATTAAAATGTTCTTTCTAGTAATAAATATGCCAAACCCGAGATTTAATATACCTCCAAAGGGAAATAAAACGAAACTGGAGTTTAAAAGGATTTGGAATGCATTAATATAGTACTAAGATTTAAATATATAATATTAGAATTTAAAGTAAAATTAAATAAGATTATTACATAAATATATATAGAATATATATTGGGCATAAGGTAAATGTAAAAAAAAGAAAAACCATTCACATATGAGCCTTTTACAACCTTTAAATTCTATAAAAACTAAAAAAATTAACGGGAGGCTGTCTTTTTCAAACAGCCGCTGATGTTAAAGGCATAGGCCTACTTTACTCGAGTGATTCTTTTGTTTCTCGAAGTTTCTCGTAAGTTTTTAAGTTTAAGTAAGTTTTTTTGTAACTTCTGTTGTTACCCTTTATCTCTAAAATAAGACATTATTTATGTTTTTAACATATGTAGTTACCGAGATATAGAGGATCTCCCATAACAAGTTTTGTGGCGTTTTGGCATGTGAATCAAATTCCTTCCTGAGACCCCAATGGGGGGAACGTAGTCCTAAGTTAAAAATGATTCAGAAAAAACAAAAACGGAATACTATATCATGGAACAACTTTAAAGCCAAGTATATAGGGCAACTTATATAAAAAAAATTCAGTTCAATATCATTAGTATTTAGAAAGATATCGGCATTACAACGAGCAGAATTTTAGCTGTCGGAGAAAAGCTAAAAGATGGGGGGTTGTACATAAATTGATATTTTTTTAAACTTATATCTTTGAATAGTTATATTGAACTGTATTGTGGTTAGAATTTACTGAATACCCATGAACACTTGTAACGAATATAAAAATATATTTGTAAAATTATTAAAATATTTTAAGAAAAGAAATTAATTAGATAAAAAATCGTTTGGCTATAAAAGAAATATATTTAAAAATATCGTTTAGCCGTAAAATTGTAACAATATGTAACTTGTTAAAAATCATGTAAATAATATAATTATAGTAATAAAATTTTTGTTCTTATAGTGCCTAATTAGCTGGAATTTAAGTTATGCACGTAATTGATAAGTGTTCATGGGTATTCAACAAATTCTAACCACTATATAATTCATTATAACTATTCAGAGATATGTTTAAAAAATATCAATTTGTGTACCCTCATCTTTTAGCTTCTCTTCGATAGAAGCTAAAATTCTGCTCGTTGTAATGCCGATATCTTTCTGAATACTAATGATATTGAACTGAATTTTTATATAAGTTAACCTATATATCTGGCTTTACGGTTGTGAAAGAAAATTTACACTGTTTCGCGCATGTGCAGTAAAACATTATTTACTTAAAACGCTCATATTTCGTGTAATCTTCAAAAATATTTTTCCAAATTTTTACAAAATCCTTCTCTAACATATTGTCATTTTTTATGTAAGTTTCGTATAATGTAACAGAAAATTCTGCATTCTATAAGCAAAAAACAGGCGGGAAAATTTGGGATTTTTTAAGAATACCTTTATATCTTCCCAAATATTTGTGCTGAGTTTACGAAAATTCCTGTAAATATTATGCACATTAAACATAACCATTTCTGAAAGTTTCATCTTTTATCAGTATTCTGTGAAGCGGGGTGGGCCAAAAACATTTTTGTCTTCATCAGTTTGTAGATGGTCCCCTAATTGCCCTCAGAACCGAATCTTCAATGCAAAATGTGAGTTACAGTCTATTCTTTATATGGTCGAAGTTTAAAGGCAGTCAGTTAAACTTTTCCGGAGAAATTCTAAAAAATGTGAAAATCTCAAAGTGTCAGGATGCTTTTGGGCATATAGTGTGTGTTTCATTTTGAATCACAATTCGGAAATAACTTTTTTTGCAAAATACCCAGTTTTGGGATATTTATAATTTTAATATATTTCATTTCGAATCACCATTCAGAAATTCTTTTCTGGTTTTTTTTTTTTTTTTTTTGCAAAATATCCAGTTTGGGAATATTTATAAATTTTATTTGTTTAATTTGTTTAATTTTGAATCATCATTCACAAATACATTCTTTTTTCAAAATATTCAGTTTATGGGTGTTTATAAGTTTAATGTTTTATTTTGAATCACCATTCTCAAATACGTTTTTTTTTTCGCAAAATACCCATTTTTTGGGTATTTACAAATTTTATGTTTAATTTTGAATAACTGTTCACAAATATTTTATTTTATTTATTATTTTTTTGCAAAATATCAAGTTTTGGGGAATTCATTTTATATGTTTCATTGTAAATTACCATTCGAAAAGTTTTTTTTTTTCAAAATACCCAGTTTTTTGGGTATTTACCCAGGACTTGAGTAAATACGCGGGCATATACTCAAAAAGTATTTACTTACCCACTGGGTATTAACCCACCCCACATCGCTGATTGTGAGCTAGAAAATGAAATATTCATTAATATTTCTAAAACACAGGGTATCCACAAATTATTGCCGGGAGGCCTCTCCACATTACTTATGAGTAAAGAATATGACGATAAATATTATTATATATTCATAAAGTACAGCTCAATTTTTTTTGATAAAACAAATTGTTTTTTTGGCAAAACAAACAATGTTAAGTAGTTTCCATATGACAGTCTTTCGCGGCATGTAACCCAAAGGCACTTCCCGTTGGTGTGGTGCGGAAGTTTGGACAGGGGGGCTAGCTCAGGTGTCTTCCTCGTCAAAATTATGAGGTTCGTCCCAAAATAGCCCTCGTGTTACTTCAAAACGGTTATATATATGTAATAATCTCACTTAATTTTATTCCAAATTCTAATATTATATATTTTAAAATCTTAATGTATTCCAAAATCACTTTTCTAAAACTCCAGTTTCGTTCTTTTCCCGCGCTGGAGGTATATTAAATCTCGTCATTTTGGCATGCTTATTACTAAAAGAATATTTAATCGCTTTCACGTGCCGACAGAAAATCATGACGGCGTCTCTTAGGCACCAGACTTTTTCCCTGAAACGCCTACGTAACTTACTAAAAATACCCAATATTCCCTTCACTTTGATCACGTGTCAACATGTTATTCCCTTATCCGAGAGAATACAGGGATTTTAATGTGCACTCTCGCTTGTAACCTAAACGGAGATGCACGTATATTCACCACTCTCCTATTGATAATAAAATAAGAAGTAGTTATTTGCTTGGCCTGTTTATTTTCAACGACTACAACCACGAATACGTTATATATATATATTAACAAAAGAAAACAAAACCATGTCATAAATGAAAACCAAAACAACAAAAAAGGGAATAGATCGCCAACGTCCGGGACGCGTCATCAGCGAGGGAAATCCCGAACGGGCGTATATATCAATGAATTTGGTGTTTTCTGATCACAGACTCTAGCATTAATGCTAAAAAGAGTTTGTTTCCCCGGAACACCGAACAAAAACCATAGTTTGAAATAAGGAAACAAAGCTAAGAGATAAGAGTGCAATTGAAAAAAGTAGAAAAAGAAATAATAAAAATAAATGTAAAAATAAAAAGATCAGGTCCATTTGAAATAAAACATATGAAACCCAACCTCATAACCAACAAAGCAAAACAAGAATGAAGAAAAAAGTGTCAAAACTCACCCAATAGTCCACTAGAGAAGGGACAAAAGAAACAGACGCAACGCACGCGGCACAAACATCGTTTAAAATTGCTGACGTGAACATGGTTGAGGTGGTTGACAGTTAACGGTTAACGTCATGAGTCGCGGTAAATAATTTACTAGGAGTGGGAAGTGGAGAGTCTTAGAAGCCTTTGCTGTCCGTGAAGTCCCAGGCACATTTTACGAGTATCAGAAAGTAAACAATAGACAATTAACCAAAATGAGACCGGCTGTAAAAAACAAAAGATCAGAGGCAAATAGAATAAAGGCAAAAATAGCAAAGTTTTTTTCCCCTACAGAACGCTGTGGAATAAGGGTTATATATATATATATATATATATATATATATATATATATATATATATATATCAAAACAAACAAGAAACAAAAGACAAAAATTCAAAAACAACTAAGACACAATGGCAGAAAATAGACAAAAATTATAATAAATTGCAAAATATCATAGCGAGCCGCTCGTCAGGAAGAGAAGCTCGCTTATGATATTAATATGTGCTTTTTTCTGCTAACGACATACGAAACCCGTTAAAATATGTCGTCATCCCTTCAAAAAGCACAAGACGATTAAAATGGACAAATTCTGGAATAAAAGACAAATACATTGAAGATGATTTTAAAAAATCGAATGCAAAAAATCCGAATACAAAAGGCATAGAATAAAATAAAATAATATTCACAAAAAATAAAAGCGAAAAAGGTTTACCACCGCCAGGAATAAGCATACAGGTGTGTGAGAAGCACGAGGAAATGGACGCCAAACCAGTTATTGCTGTTGCCAAACAGAGGAAGAAGAGGAGAGAGGAAGAAAGGCTTTGCCAATAGCCCCTGATTCACTGCTTGAGATACATATATACTACGGTGGTTATATATATTAACGTAATTATTATATATAACACCACTTCATGTCTCCGTGTCTAGAATCATTATGATTCTTTGTAATCGGCTTAGGACAGGAAGTGGAAGCAGGACCTACTAGAGAACTTAATTAATAAAAAAAGAAAAAAATGAATGATGGAATAAAAACTTAACTAATAAAAGGAGAGAAAAAATAAAGTCCTTTCTAATAGTTTTTAAAAAGTCTATGGTATTACCACAAAAACTTTCTGTCTTTATGAATATTTTTTTCGTTCATTTTCAGTCTGTAGCTTAGTCATGAAAGAATCTGTAGAAAGACCCTAAGAAAGTGAAATTCATTGCTTTTAAATGTCTGTTTTGGAAAGCTAAGATACAAAATCTTGCTTTTATTCTATGAATAAATATCTTGATGGTAATTTCTAGGCTAGAGTAATGAAAAAATAAAATAATTCAAATTTCATATTCACACTTGGTTGCTGATGCTGATTATTTTGCTTTGCGTTAATGAAAGAATTGGTGGATGTAAGAAACTATTAGTAGTCTATTGGGACGTTAATATAACTAAACTAAACTAACCCACAGACCAGGGATTCCTAACACAGTTAGCAAGTTTGATTTTTACTTGATATTATCTTGTCATGGCAAACTTGATGCGTCGATGTTGTTGCAAAACTGCTGCAAAGTAACGAGGCAGAATCGCCACCCTCGCTTGCAAAACAAGTTTGCTGTGAAGATGTCATGACGAATTTCGCACCACGTTTTCAAAACAAGTTTGCTGCAAAGATGATAGCACACTTAGAGATAATCTTTGTTTCTGTTTTAAAAAACATCCGATTTTTAATAGCATCTTCTAGACCGTCCTTCTTTTCATTAATTCAATAAATCAATGATAATTTGTGAAAAAACTAACTTTTTTATTAAAAAAATTTTGAAACATTTTCCATCTTTTTTACTAAATATAGAACTCGCACTTTAAAGAAAACTATATCGCCTTTTTCTTAATGTTTAAATTTTAACGTTTATAAACAAAATTAAACCTGAAAAACAGTCAATGTTTGTTGAAAAATAATAACTTACATTTTGTCCCATTTTAAAAGTAATTACTTTTGAAATCTAATTTCATAATTTATTCTACTAGCAAAACGTAGTTATTAGCGAAAATCGCTCTCTCTTTGACTTCAAATCATATTCTCAACTCAAAATTTAACAAATTAATGAAATCAAGAAAACAGTTTAAAATAAATCGTATAGATGAAGATCTATTAGCCAATCTATCTTCTCCTCTCAGAGTCTAGTTGGCCGAGTGGTTAAAGCGTCAGGTTTAGGAAGTTGTAGGTCGCAGGCTCTAATCCGAAGTTCTGTTCGTACTCTGTTTCTGCTATAGTTTGCAATGAGTTTGACGTGACAAATTTGACGCGTGGTGACTTCGAAGCTTGCTTTAACGTGCTGCAAACTTGTTTCAAGCTTGCACTCTTGTCGTGTCAAATTTGTTACAAGCTTCCAGATTTGCAGAGCAAGATTGCTGCAAACTAAAATTGCTATCTGGGAAACTTTTTTCCTTCGCGTACCCCCTGATTATTCTTTTTGTTTTCGTGCACCCCTTACTATCATACCCATCTCCTCCCTCAACCATCTGTCTATGCAAAAAAGTGTTTATCAATTATGTTAAGGTTAGCTTGAAAGTGAAATGACTCTAATTAATAACATTTGCAGAACTTATTTTTGATTTTATATTGTATTCCATTTTTACAATAGTATTAGTTCAACGCCAAAGCAAATAAAACCAGTGTTTTAATTATTTCGTTTTAACTTATAAGGATAGCTAAAAATTACACTTCTGAATAATCAACTATTCAAGTGATATAGTTATTAAATATCAAGTATTCACCTGAAGTAACAAAATTCTATAATTTTTTTAATCCCTTATATTTTCTTGTTTCCGCCATTAACAACTTTGATTTCGCGTACCCCCAGAGGAACGCGTACCACAGGTTGGTAACTTCTGCCATAAACACTTAGTGGAAAATTAGGATTATTCTCAGTTAAGAGTAGACCGTTTCTGATGGAAAATGGCCAAAAGAGTGTTCCAAACTAACTCGAGGCCGTTTTTGGGAGCTGGACATAGTAGGATCATTCACAGGGAGATCCTGAAGAAGTTCGTAACGAACCTGAAGAAACTTTTGGTAATATTTGGTTGAAATATCTATCCAAAATTGGTTCGACTTTTTAGATCATTATGCAAGACCTTTGGTCTGACTG
>BGPR01034939.1:0-16222 GCA_013235015.1 Araneus ventricosus
CACATGCATTTTAAATGGCTGTCTTCAAGGCATTCACTGACGAAATTGCCCTCCATTCTCAAAACCTTACGAGACATAATGCCCCACACATTCTCACAATTGGGTTTAGATCAGGGCTTATCGGTGGCCACTCAAAAATAGTAAATTATTTTTTTGAGTGTTTAAATAATTTTTTCGTAGCACTGGAGGTGTATGGGTGGAGCATGCTATCATGCTGATATTCCCAATTTCGTCATCATCCTATTTTTCTTGTAAATGGGTATGGATGATTTTCCAGTGTTTTATGTATTTAGGTTAATTCCTGTCATTACCCAAAAGGCCAAACCCACTTGACTGCTGAAACCGAAAGTCTCCCACACCATCACAGATCCACCACCACTTTGCCTACCGAAAAAAGCTCCTGGATCTTTCGTAAATCATGCCAATATTTGTATTCCCGTCAGGTCCATCGATGCTCCATTTTTTCACTTCACCGAAAAGGATAGCCATCCATTTATCGCCATGACATATGATTACGAGCCCATTATTATAATCTCTTACTAATGTGCAGATTTGAGAGGGTAATCTGTGAGCCATTTTGGGTGGGACTACAGCAAATCCAGATTCTATAATTCGTCTATGAACAGTGTTCTTGAGATTTGGTGCAACGGAAGTCCTAGAAATTGTGAACTTGACATTTTCTCTGACTGGAAGCCATTCTTTGTATCCGTCTATCACTGCAGTGAATATCTGCCGCACGATCTTCCAAACGAGTAAGTTTGGGTCATATGGCGTCTTACGAGTTAATAAATACATAATGATAAATCATACTTTGATCGATTTAAAGTTTCGATATTTCTAACAGTCTTATTGAGCAATTTCAAAATGCAGAATTTACTCACTTCTTCTCATTAGAGAGCTAAGCGAAGCTAGGAATTTGAAAACGTAGAACAAACGGTCAGCTTTCCTTTCTTACAACATATTTATTTAGTCTGAAATCGACGTCATGATTACCGATACCATATTTTGCATAAAATTGCATTTGTCTATAAACTTTTATACATGTTATTTCTGTTTATTCTATGATTTAAAATTGGCATTAAATATACGGTGCAGAATTGTTGTTTTCTCTAATATACAGATTACAACAGGTATCTTCACAGTAAGTTGCAATTAAATACATACATCATATACAACAAAAAAATATATGCAAAAATACAAGATTTTTATAAACTTTTTGGGACAGAGTGTAACAGTGGTTTCCAATGGATCATTTGAAGTGTTCAAACTGCTTTAAAACAGTCCCATTAGGAAGCTGTGGTTTGGTTTTGTTTCATTTATGTTTTAGAAGATGCTTTTAAGATTCATTCAACTCACAGAGAAATGCTTATATGGTACTCCCTTTTGTAGGCTGCACTTATGTTCTCTTATCAAAGCTAACCCTCCATCGGGGAAAGCAATATGTGAGTTCGGTAGTACTTCTACCGATAGGCATAGGTAAGCAATCTCGTAACTAATAATGTTAATACTCATTAATATTAATTTTAGCATTCTAAATTAATCACTGACCTTCTTTAAAGGGCTTAAAAAAGAAAAAAAGTGGGGATATCGTTGCAAAAAAATGTCTTGCCTTCGCGATTATTTCTTTCAGTACAGTACGTTTTTCTGGATTTGCAATTTTGCAAAGCATTTCCTTTTGATAACCCGGGTTTCGAGCATCACTGAGTTCAGTTTACCGGGGTTTTACGATATTTGGTGATTTACCCCAATGATGTTCTGCTATTTCAAAAAAGCTTTACTGCTATATAGACTGTAAATAAAAAAAGAATTATAATTAACCTAAAGGATGGTGTGTCTATTTATGTCTATTATCTGTAATCTTTATCTTTTATTCATTGAAGACCATCTTCTAACAGGCATTTATGCTATTTATAGATGGCGCTGCGTGTACCTTTAAGTATATGCAGTCCGAGAGTACATTAAGGTGCTGTGGTGTGGCACTATGCAATTGTTTTGTTTACTTGTGCAATTAGGCATATACACTTTGTTAGAGGTTACTTATTAAATGTTTATACTCGTACTAATATGTGTTGTGTTATCTGTCTATTGTGTGTGTGTGGTGTGTTGTGAATGCCAAAAATAAAGAAGAAAAGGACAATCATGTGCGCTGTTTGAAAATACCACAATAATTCCCTAATCAGCCAGATGGGTGAAAACAGAAAAATGTATTCTGGCAGAGAAATTAAGGTTTTCTTGGATTTCGAGGAAACCTAAATTTTACATGAGATATAATATTTTTACTGTTGAATAACATACTAAAATATTACTTTGTACCTAAAAAGAAAGCAAATTTTTTTCGCATTTTAAAAATTTAAAATTAGATCGTCAAAAGTTTCCGAACGTCTGCTCTTATTCCAAGACCTAAATCGGTCAATAAGCTATAAATGCCGCCTAATGAAGTCAAACATATATAAAATTTTTTTTTCATGAAAGTCTCAATCCTATATTTTAGATTTACATTGCAATCAGTATTTTCAAATGGATAACATCTATTTGAACATCAGATTCTCCATTGGTTGAAATAGCTCGACATAATAAAAATTAACAATTTTGAGTAACGGCGAGTTGATTGATTGCGAAATTGAAATTTGGCCATTATCGTAAACGTGGCCAGCCGTCTGTTCAGGTATTGCTGGTGTTTAGATTAGCCATGCTATTTAAGCTACTTGACGGAAATGGTTGAAATTCTTGAACAGTAGGTTTTAGGCATGCTTCTTCGATTGGCATCAAAATATTTTTGTGTTTCTATTCACAATTTCTAACTAAATTTAAAATTTAATAAAAAATTAGAACTGCGAATCGAAGGAGCAGACCCAAAACCTCACTGTTCAAAATTTCAATCCATTTCCGTCAAGTAGCTTTTAAGATATGCAGCCAATACTAAAAGCGTTCAAGAACAGCCTAACAGACGGGACTGGCCAACATTGTGAATCAAATTTCAATTGCTCACACTTCATCAACTGCATTCTACTCAAATTGTTGGATTTTGTATGTATTCGAGCTATTTTAATCTGGAGAATCTGGATATGTTTCAAATAGGTTGATCATTTGAAAATATTTGAGCTTTTTGTAAATATAAATATGAAAGACGACCACTTGCATTAGAAAAAATTCTTTTATACACTCTTGGCGAGCTGTTATAGCTGGTTACCTACAATATTAGTCTCTGAAATAGAAAGCAGCGTTCATGACTTTGATCGGATCAGCATGTTTACAGTAAAAAATTCCTAAACTTTAGGCCCATTCGGCATATCTAAATATATTTTTTCAACTGTTAATGAGCTTTTTTGTGAGTAAAATAGTGCAGTGACAATTTTATCGACTTAGAATTTTGAATTCAAAAAATTGTTTTTCATGAAACACCCTAATGCCTCCACATGTCACAATGCCAATAATATTTTAAATTTTCCTTTAACTTCAATAAGTTAAATTTTAAAACCAACAATATGTCTTTAACGCAAACTGAGTATGTTTCTGTCAGAATTCGACAAAAATTCCTTTCCACTGATGCCTTAGTCACCGCTATAGGTCTTGTAATATTTGATAAAAAATTGATGTTGACAACAGAAATATAGAATTATTTGATTTAAAGATAGTTTAGCTCCTTATAATTTTATATTTTAAAAGTAAAAAAATTATAGCAGAAATTAATGCTGAAAGAAACTCCTGAATTAATTGTGGTTCCCCAAACGGTTCGTCCGTATTTTTGCTAATTATCATTTTATTTCATTTACTCTATGCCTTCGATAAATTTGTAAATATCTTTGCTAAATATTATTGAATAGATGTTAAACAACATGGTAGTAGATTATACTAGCGAGTGAGTAGGTATAATTAGATGTTAACAAATGCTGTTAACATAGATGTTAAACACTGAAAACAAAACGTTCGACCGTATTTTTTAGCTAATTATCATTCTATTTGATTTTATTCTTTGCCTTGCTAAATTTGTAAATAATCTTTGTTAAATATTATTGAATTAGATGTTAAAACAACATAGTAGTAGATTATAATTAGCAGTAGTGGTAGTAGGTATATAATAGATGTTAACAAAATTGTTTAACATTAGATGTTAAACACATGTAAAAACAAAACTGTTCGACGTATTTTTTTGCTAATTATCATTCTATTTGATTTATTCTTTGCCTTGCTAAATTTATAAATAATCTTGTTATAATATTATTGAATTAGATGTTAAAAACAACATAATAGTAGATTATAATTAGTAGGTAGTGGTAGTAGGTATAATTAGATGTTAACAACATGGTGTTTAACATTAGATGTTAAACACATAAATAACAAAACGGTTCGTCTGTATTTTTTTTGCTAATTATCATTTTATTTAATTTTATTCTTTGCCTTAGCTAAATTTGTAAATAATCTTTGTTAAATATTATTGAATTAGATGTTAAACAACATGTAAACCCGCAACACTCAGTACGTCCATCTGAAAATCCCAATTTTACCCTTCCTAATTTGACACCGCTCAAAAAAATTCTGTCTGTACTTTTGCTTTTATTTTGTTAAGAATATGTTTAATGAGAAAAAACCAACCAAGCATTAACAATCAAGAGATTCTTCTTTTTAACTTCTCGCTCCTCCATATTTTAATAGTCTAAAATACCACTCCAGCCAATAGACTTATATATGATATTATTAACCTTTTCCGCCTGACAAATCGTTTAATAAAAACACAAACATGTCCCATCAACGTTGAAACTTGTCGCCAAGTTTCCTCCCAAACGGATAAATAAAATAAACGCAAGAATTTTAATATGTGAGACCGTGTCACCCGAGTTTTCTTCTGCAATTACTCGCCCGGCTTGACTAATAGTAGATCGACAGAGCAACAAACATCACACACAAAAAATAGAAAAAAATTAGCACCGGCGACCCCCCTTTCGTTTTCGCGCGCCTGCGCCGCTCAGAAGATCCCACTCCTGACATGCCCCCTTTTAAGACTTCGTCGACGAATGGCGTTCAGTGCTCACCGGCACTTTCGATGTCTAGGTTGTGTGGCTGATGCTACGACAGAAGAAACCGAAAACATGATTTCGGAATCGTTTGGCAGTTGCTGCCGTCGCGCGTTCTAAAAATGAGTCGAGGCAGGTGTTAATTTAACTGCAGACTTGTGTTTGTGTTTGTATAGTACATATATACACAGATACTTTTTTATATTGTCGCCGAGAGACCTGAAATTTTTGATTTCTGGTTATTTTTTTATTACTCCTTTGGACTTGATAACTTTTCTCAGTTTGTGGCTCCGTTGGGTAAGTACAAGATTTTTTTTATGATTCTTTTATTGTCTTCCACTAGCTCATTTATACTTTATTTATTAAATATGCAAAGAAAAGTAATTTTAAATCTTCAACTTTTATACCGGCGTTCGAATAATCATTCAATGAAGCTTTAATATTATCACAGTATTTTGTAATTCATTATTTCACAATTAAAAATGGCATCAGGCAATCAAATTGCTAAATATACAAATCTTAGCGGTTTAACATTTACTTCGAATTTCGAATCATAATTGAGACTCATACAAAATACTACCAAAAATTGTTTTCATTCAGCAGTTTGCATTTGCTAATGACATCAACCAATTAATTCTGCATGATATGAAAATTGTCATTTCAATAAATACTCACAATTTTATGATCAAAAAACATATAGTCAAAGTTCCATATACGTGATGATGACAATTTAACTTATAAAAAAAAACTATTGTGTTTTTTAAAAGTTTCATATTTTCATAGCATTTTTATGCTAATTTTTATCTATTAGTCTACAATTGTTAAAGTTTTTAAGAATTTTTTTGCACTTAATGAAAATATGTTACGTAAATTGTGCCGCTGATTTAAGATCTATTTTTACAACTCGCTCGCTTTTCGGATGAACAAAAATTCATTTCGGATTAGAGGAAAACCTAGCTTCCTGATGGTTATTGATCCAGCAAAACACACGAGTAATTTTCTGAACTGAGAATAAGAATTCGCTGAATTGAAATAATAAGTAGAAACTAACAAGACTGCTCATTATTTTTGGAAATCAAAGTTATGTTTTGATTCCTATTTTTCATTTTCATTCGAATATTCATAGTAATATTTACTTATGCATAATTACTGAGTGTATGGTTCCATAATATTTCTCGATAACTATATTCAGGATATTAACGTAAGAAATTTTTTTTATAAACAGTTTATTAAAAAATTATTATTTTATTAATGAATTACGTCAACAACGAATCTGGGCATTGTCATTTTTCCAAGTCACTATGAATTCTATTACGTAATTAAAACATATTATTGGTGGATACATACGTAACTCATTGATAAGATTGTAGTGTCTGAAGAAAATAATTAGAATATTTTCGGACTTCTAAGAAAGCACTAAGTAGAAATGTATGCCAAAATAAAATGAAGTTTAAAAAAAATTCAGTTTATCTTTTTTTTCTTATATCAATAATAAGGGAATTCCCATATATATATATCTAAACAGTATGAATAACAAATACTGTGTTTGACTTCTCGTAAGTATCAGGAAAATGAATTTCAAATTACTTCAAAAACTTAAAGAATATTGGGAGTTTAATAAAGTTTTAGTTCCAGAAGAACATTAATCATTTGTGTGTAAAAGTGAGACAGAACTGTTTTCAAGGAAAAACCATTTAGGAAATCTCTTTTTGACTTCGTTTTATTTTCCAAAAGCACTGTAGCTATACAGAAAATCAAGCTGTATTACAGAAAACCTTTGACGCTGAAATAATCGCTTTAAGGGCAAAAACTTTCGACTCAATAAATCACTTTAAATACTTGATGGATAATTTTTGATTGAACTTAAACAACTTCCTATTATCCTTCATGCATTTTCTTTGATTGTTATTTGCGAATAAAAAGACCGGTTTCTACTTCAGCATAGATCCATATAGGGTAATCCTTCCATTCAGGAAGGCGTTTAAATTTATAGAAACAATTTACAGGTCTAAAACATTATTGAAATTCTTCATTTGAAACCCTAACTCTTTATTATATTTAGATGTTTTTGTGTTTTCATAATATAACGCTTCTTTCAAACGTTCCTGTGGTTGAACATCAAAATAACTGTAAGATGGGGCGCGTTCTAGGTCAAATTCAATTGAATTGTTTATAAGGCTGCTGAAAATGGAATTCATTCTTGACTTCAAAATCTTTCTGTTATTGAGGTGAATGGCTTGGAGAATAAGAAACCTGCGGATGTTCAGGTATTCAAATTTTAGTGAGAAGAAATCTGTATAGTCAGACTGCATCTTAATGTTTAGATTACTGCTTCACGAAATCTCAAGATACCTTCTGAAATTTTGATTACAACAGAGACACAGGAAAGTACTTTCCCGTTTTATATTATGTGAAAATAAGTTCTGCCATCCCTTTCTAAAAGGCGAAAGTTAGCCATACTTGCTTGCTTTCTTTGACAATGACTCTAGTCCTTACAAAGTTACAGGAATAGATGTGCATAACATGATAATAAACATCAAACTTGAATTATCCGCCCACCAAAATTCATGTTGGCACTTGATAACTTGTAATTTATTTCAGTCACTTTCTTTTCTTTTTCTTTTTTTCTTTTTCTTTTTTCTTTTCTTCCTTTCTTTTCTTTCTTTTTTCTTTTTTTCCTTTCTTCTTTCTTTTTTTCTTTCTTTTTTCTTTCTTCCTCCTTTTTTCTTTTCTTTTCTTTTTTCCTTTCTTTTTTAAGTAAAACATGTATAGATGTAATATGAGTAAAATTTTAAAACCGCCACTGTCTTCTAACTTTTTAAAAAACTTTTTAATATTGCACTTTCTGAAATCATTTTGCATAACTTTATTTGGTTTAAAATCTTCTATTTTGGTTGTCGGTCTTGTTTAGGCTATGCTGTACATTACGTGAATAAGTTTATAATTTCAAGAACGAGGCAATTTTAAGTGTTCTCAGAAGTGCTCTTAACGAAACTGCAAGACAGTATTTCGAAATAACAATTATCTCGGAGTGCAAGACAGCGAAATGGTTACTTTTATCATCCTGCATGCAGTAAAGAAGGTTCTTGTCTAAAACTAAAAAGAAAGTTCGCCATATGAACTTCTTCAGTTTTCAAAAATCAGGAATAACAATTTCTTAGGATTGCTCCGTTATAAAAGTTGAACATGAACAAAGATATCAACGATCTTAAAAAAATTTAATGGGGAATGTTAAAAAAAATGAAAGGTTGTGGTGAAAAACCGATTTATAAATATTGAATTTTTCGAAATGATGAAAAGTTTGCAGGTAATCATTTTGATTTTGACGATAATTATGAAGTCTAGACTGTAGTTGAGAAAGAGATAAAAGTACTTGAAATCTAATGAAATATCTCCAATTGTTATAATAGTTAACTGTAAAATCTGAAAGTATAAGAATTGAGAAAACTTTGAGGGTATATTGCTGGTTCAGAATTAATTTCTTAGTAGAATGAAAACAAAATGTTATTGAGTTATTTTCCTAGAAGAATTCATCAGTCACCAACTTAAAATAGAAACAAAAAGAAAGAATGAGTTAATAAATTAATTATATAAAATTAAACTTTTAAATAAAACAAAAGAAGTTGAATAATATTAAGTAAATTTTAAAAAAGTAAAACCAGAGAAATTGACACTTTGTCTGTAGCGTATATCTCATGATAACTTAGAACTCAAGAAAATAATCAAAAAGTTTGGAATTCGTTTATAAAGGAAGGTTACTTCCACAAGTGATAATTTGCGTTCGAAGTGGCATTTTGTATTCAGTTTAGGGTTTGGTCTTATGAAAATGCGTCTTAAGTTTTATGAAAATTCATTTATTTAGATTCAAATTATGATTATCATACAGAGCAAGAAATGTTTAGAAGAAAGCTGCTAAATATTGTTAAAAATTTCGCAATCAACTCAGCATTGCTGACCTGAATAAAGAAAATCTAGCGATTTTTTTTGTCAAATAACATCCATGTTTACAGATATAAGAAAATTATATTCGAAATTTATCCGCAATTAATACATATAGTATAGAAAACTCAAGCAGATAATTAGAATAATTCTCAATTTTAAATGAATTTCATAGTAAATATTATGTTTTTTATCGCTTTTGATATTCGGTTAAAAGACAGCTGCGCGAATCTCTCTAGAAAATAGAAGTAAAAATTAAAATATACTCTACCTGTGCCTCTTAACGTACATTGCATTTTAATAAGGCATTAGTATCTGTGAAAATCTACGTTGTCTATTTCGTTAAGTTTATTAAATTAGTCTTCGCTCTTTAAATTAGCATTCTATTTAGTCCAAGTCATTTTCTTTGCAAAGGGAGTTGCATTGAGGAGTTTTAAAGCGCGTCGTATTATTTTAAACCATTTTTGTTGAATAGAAGTATAAACAAAAACCGTTTGAATTTTTTGTTGTCTTCCATACAAATGGTCATGGTCTCTGTCCTTTGTTTTGGGAAAAGCTGCTACTGTTAGAAAGCCTTAATAGATTGAGGCTTTTAAATTTATAAAATTAATGACATTCTTCTTTTTCAAGCAATCCATAGTTCTGAAAAAGTTAGTTAAAAAATTCTTGACTTCCGTAATTCAGACTGCGCAGCCAATTCTCGCAAAGAATAAGGTTGCGATTTTCAAACGTTTTCAAGTTTCCATGTTTCTATACCTACTTAGGGAAGTAAAACGAAATTGCGACTTCATTAACAAAAATTTTCTAAGTTGATTTTTTTTTATATATGTGAAAACATTGAATAGATCTTATCAAACTATTCATTCATTTTAATTGTGATTTCATTGAAATTCCTAACAAATTCAATACCGATTTTTTTCAATCGATTAATTGGTTACTGGAGTTATAAGAAATTCTTGTAAAAACTTTTTAGTCAAATACTTATTTTATCTCATGCTTAAAATGCCTACACCTCATAGTATTTTAGTGGTTATTTATAGGCCGGAGAATTCGAGCTTTGATTTCAACATGCATACACCTTACCTGTGAACCTGCTATATCTGTTATATCCTTACCTGTGAATCTGCCATGATGCATCAAACGCTCTTCAGTTGATGTGCTGTGGTAATCTGGTGGACAGCATGTTTAGGTCACTCAGGTGTTTTTCTAGTCATCCGACCATGGTTTGAAATTCGAAGGTCCTTCCCAAGTGTCTTAAATTGCTTGAAAATGGAACTTTAATATAATAAATCAAATCTCTTTGTCTTTTTAAGGAAATATTCACATAGAAATTGAATGGATGTTTGATTGATATAAAAATTTTCCTCATAGGTTCATTGTAAATGGTGAAATATGTCGTTTTAAGCATTTTGTTTCAGTTTTCGAATGCTGTAAACAGACTAAAACTCATGATTTGTATAAAATCAAGAACAAAAAGAAAAAATAATTTATTGTGACTTGATCTAGTACAATGAATTTTTATATCATATTGTAAATTTTTTTCCTGAAAAGATTTTAAGCCGAAATCTATCTATTCGGTGACGCTTGTACGGTATATTATTCTGTGCAATGGATAATCGCTTAATGAACGTATTCTGTTGAAAGATAATATTCGTTATCCAAACAGTTCTTTAACCTATCCTTCTGGTGTCATAATAGTAATGGTAAATATATTTTTTATTATAAAATCGGCTTACTACGGATTTTTAAGGAAATTTGATTAATATGTTCTGGAGACCCAGAATAGAAATATAAAATTATTTAGCTTTTTTCTGCGTTTATTTATATTTAATAATAATAAGAAGAATACACATATTTTCATTGGTTTCTGTCGAGAGCACAGTTATTGGCACTCATTTTAGTTCACGTAATATTAATTATTTTTTATATAAAAAGTTCAGAAAAGCAGCATCAAAAATTCATGAACCAGAAATTAACCTTGTAATGCACTAAAAAAATATGTAAGAAGGTGTCAGTATTGCTTTCCAGAAACCGTTAATAGATGTATAAGAATTCTCACTTTCGATTTCATTTCTCGCTTGTTCGCCTGGTGAGTCCAATGCTGGAATTCTTTGATATCTTCGACTCTTCTCTCTTGCTGCGCCTCCGACAGATGGCAGCAAGTTTCGGTTCTCAGTTATTCTTGCACTCAGACCACTTCTTGTTTGTATTCAATTATTCGTCACCTGAGTATCAAAATCTAGTAAGTAATCGTTCGTTGTCAGATTAGTTCACAGTCCAAACTGTTGGGAACGCGTTCTTGCTGCCGCGGACGAGGTTGTGATTTTTATAGCTCTTCAATTTGTGTTCGTTTTTCGCCCTTTATTTTGGATATTACAGGTATTTCTTGTTGCTTTCTTCTTTGGGGGTGTTCCGGTGCACTGCGGTGGGGTTATTTTTTGGATTCTTTGATTGATTGTGTTTCTATGTTATGTTCTTCTCTTGAGTAGTGTGCAACACCCACTTGGCTTCCGCCATGTTGTTTTGTTTTGGTGTCGTGCGCATGTCGGACGTTTGAACGCGTTCACTGTTTTTATTCGAGGTTCAAATAGTGATTTGATTGATCGCTTTATTTCTTGGACTAGGGTCCGTAATTCGATAATTATTGATTTTTTTTTGATTTAGTGGTACAAGTCGTTGCCAACAGTTTCTTTCTGAGCTTATATCTTTTTTCTATTTGTTAATTTATAATTGTTTCATTGATATTGCATTGTGGTATGGCCCTCTCTACTGGCAACAAGGTTGCATCTAATTTGAATAATAACTAATTAGTTAACTAGAGAAGGCTCTATATTTAGTAATAAATCTCGGGAACAAGAAACAGTTGCCAGATTTTTGAATTTTGTTGCCAGAAACATAGCTGCAATTGATTTTGTTTTAAATTGTTTTCTTTTCTACTTATTACATTATGTCTAGTGAGTTTTCTTGTGTACAAAATTCGCAATGTGAAGTTTATGTGGAAAATACCCAAAATGATATTAATAGTGTTTTTAACAACTTGGGTATGATGTATGAAAAAGGAGAAGTGCCATGTTCTTTAGATGATGATACAGAAAGTAACTTTAATGGTAGCATAATGGACTCGGAGGGAGTGGTAGCAATTTCAAAACCCGCTGATCTGGAAAAATTCTATAGAGAGGGAAACCCTCCTGTCAATAAGGTTCCAATTAAACGAAAACACAAACATTCCCCAGCTACGTCCATTGATAGTACAGGGACTTTTGTAAAACAAAACGACACAAGTGTAGATAGTAAACGACAAGCTCTAGAGCAACCAGTACCTTTTTCAAACATTAGAGGACAGCCATCTCACTTATCAGACTGTAAAAGTTATACGCCTCTCACGGAAAGGGATTATGATGATCTCATCTTTAGAGACGAAATTGAAGCTATTATGAGAACACATAAGATAAAAGGACATGCGAAGCGGGACATTCTTGAATTTCTTATGATTATGCAAAACAGACTCCGCCCTATACGAGTAAATAAAGAAGTGAAGCAAACAAAGGAATTGAGTAAAATTCCACGAAACATGGAAGTCAATAAACAGATTGAAATTAAGGCAACATATGCTAAAATGTTAGAGAAGAATGCACCCAAACCAGTGACAAATATCTCCTTTAAAGGAGCCATTAGCAAAAAGGTGGCACCGCCAGGACCCTCCAAGCTCGCTAGTGAGAACACAACTACTAATTTGGCACAATCAAAAATTGTCAATAATGCCAGGTCTAAATCCACTCTGCCTACTTTAATCATAAAGCCGGCAAATGAGGAAATAAAAACTTCAGCTATGCTGAAGACAGCACTTGAGGGAAAAATCAAACTGAAAGATATACAAGTAGAAGTTCTATCATGTCGCCCAATACAGGGAAATGGTATTGTTGTAAAGACCAAAACCCCTGAAATGCTTGAAAAATTAAAAACAACGATTATGAACGATCTGACAATTAGGGACAAATGTCAAGTGTATATACCAAAGCCCAGAGTACCACACATTATAATATTTGACATACCTCCACAAGACGGAGATCAAGCAGCTCACGAGAATAACTTTATCTTACAATTAAAAGAGAGTAATGAACTAACAGACCAAGAAATAAAGGTTGTTTTCAAGAAAAAAGGGAGAGGCAGTTTACAGAACTGGATTCTTGCAATGCAACCAAAAAATTATCAGGAAATAAAAGATAAGAAACGATTGCGTTGCGGTTTTAACTCCTTTCGTTTCAAAGAATTTCTTGAACCACTGAGGTGCTTTGGCTGTTACCGATTTGGTCACTTAAAAAGAAATTGTAGAGAAACCAAACCGACTTGTACTAAGTGTACTGCAAACCATGATCCGAAAGGATGCACAAAACCGCATCCTATTTGCAGAAATTGTGTTCTGTACAACAAAAGTACTAATCTTAAAGTCAGAGCTGACCATATGTCGAATTCAAACTTATGCCCCATGTATCTCCGTGAGATAGAATTTATTGCAAAACATACCATTTATGGGTAGTGTGCCCCCGGTTGTTTTTTCCTTGTGTTTCTTGCAGGCAAACTTGGGTCGCTCACGTATGGCGACCCAAGAGTTGCCAAACCTTTGTTTTTCGAATAAAAGCCCAGATGTGTTTCTTTTACAGGAACCGTACCTCAAAAAAGGAAAAGTCATAGGGTTTCCTTTGAATTGGAGAATAGTCGCTGCACTCAATGGCAAGGCAATTATAATTATTCGAAATAAAAATCTTTCAATCCTTACCCGTTATGTCAGTCAAAACACTGTGATTGCAGATATTTCAGACGGTACTCAGACTATCACAGTGGTTTCTGTATATATTCCACATTCCAGTAATAAAAATAGCGAAATTCTAAAACTTGAAGATATTTTTAGAAACATTAATTTTAGCCACATTTTAATTGGGGGAGATTTCAATATGAGGCACGAATTATGGGGTCCTGAAATCCATAATCATCGCATTTCTGATCAGGCTGCTCCTCTGGTATCTTTTATTCTCAAGTATGATCTTATTATTTGGAATGACAAAGATTCAGAACCAACATTCGAAACGGTAAATGGCAAAAGTTGGATCGACATTACTATGTCCTCAGCGAACCTGGCTAACAAGAAAATGAACTGGCAAGTTATAAAAAATAATTTTAGTGATCATAATTATCTGGTTTTTAATGTCGAATCTTTTAATGTAACACGGGATCCTCCTAGAAAATTTTTTAATCATAGGCAAATTTTAAAAATTTGTAAAGCAGTGCATCAAAAATTTCTTGAATTACAAGAAGAAATACAAACTATAGATAGCAAACAAAAATTGGAGAAATGGATAGAAGAGTTAACAATTACCATCAACCAAATTAGTCAAAGTTTCCCAAGGAAAGTTATTAAACATCTTAGAGTTCCCTGGTGGGACTCTGAGCTTGAGGTAAACAGAAAGAAAACACGGGCACTGAGGTCCAGATATCAAAGATGTCGAAGAGAAGAGGAACGATCAATGCGACGAATCGTTTACAAGAAACAGGAAGCTCATTACAAATGGTTAATAAAACAAAAGTGTCGAGCATCTTTTGAGTTGTTCTGCCAACAACTAGTTGCAAATAACGCATTCGATCTTCCGTACAAAATTGCCGCCGGCAAAATAAGAAAACAAACAGTTCTTCAATCGGTGAAAACCAGCAATGGACAATTCACAAATACTATAGAAGAAACTATTCAAACAATAGTTCAGGTATTGTTTCCCACTGATGATTCAACGCAGGAGACTCATGTACAACGGAAAAAACGTGAAACAGTAAATACTTACTCTAGTACGATCCTGGA
The DNA here is from genome assembly GCA_013235015.1 of Araneus ventricosus. NCBI lineage: Eukaryota > Metazoa > Arthropoda > Arachnida > Araneae > Araneidae > Araneus > Araneus ventricosus. The sequence continues at coordinate 14,800 of BGPR01034939.1, forward strand.
TAAACAGTTTACGAAGCAAGAAATTACTTATGCTATTTCAACGATGAAAAAGAAGAAGGCGCCTGGGATTGATGGCATCTCTATAGAAATCATCAAGGAACTTCATGACATGAATCCAGACATATTGCATTACACATACAATAAATGTCTGGAATTGGGAATTTTTCCAGAAACTTGGAAGAAAGGAAAACTTATAATTTTTAACAAACCTGGCAAAGACCCATCTTTACCTAATGCGTATCGTCCAATTTGTTTATTATCGGTACTGGGAAAAATTTTAGACAAGCTTTTAGTCTTTAGGATAACCCACTCGCTCCATATAAATAACAAATTACATAAACAACAGCATGGTTTTCGAAATGGCAGATCTTGCGAGACTGCAAACTTCCGCTTATGGCAGGCCATAAACATAGCATTACAAGAGCGTGTACCAGCTACAATTTTATCTTTAGACGTACAAGGTGCGTTTGACACAGTCTGGCGCACAAGCATCTTATTTCAACTTACACAGGCAAATTGCCCTCAGAATATTTTTAATTTGGTGAGAAACTATTTCACAAATAGATCAATACATTACTTTCAGGATGAGGAAGTATGGAATTTTGATAACCAGAGAGGAGTCCCGCAAGGTTCGTGTAGCGGGCCTCTCTTTTGGAACCTTGTTATGGACACTGCCCTTGATTTACCCCTACCACAGGGAAGTCACATCCAAGCCTATGCCGACGACATAATTGTTGTAATTAGAGGCAAGAATAAAGAGGAAATCGAAAGAAAGGGAAACGCAATTCTCGAAAAATTACTTGCCTGGGGTGTAGAGCATAAACTTTCCTTTAATATGCAGAAAACAATTCAAATGCCTATTACTTTTGGGGGAAGACTTAATCTCAGAAACCCTCCCATTATTTCAATTAATAATCATACAATACAAGTTGTAAATAACATAAAATACCTCGGTGTGACTTGGGACTGCTGTCTCACTTTCACCAAACATTTTAAAGCACTCAGAGACAAAACGGATTCATTAACCTACAAACTATCAACAGTAGCTAATGAATTCTATTCTAAGCGTTCGGGTCTTTTCAGAAAGATATATTTTGGAGCTATAGAGCCTTACCTTCTTTTTGGAGTAGGAGCATGGGGCAATAGATTAAAACTAAAAAAGATCAGGGATTCCCTAAATAGTCTACAGCGTAGACCACTTATAAAAATAACCAAAGCATACCGTACAATTTCTACGGAAGCTTTACAAGTTATCGCGGGAATTGTACCGCTAGACATTAAGGCAAAGGGAGTTTTTGGCAAATTCTTACTCACGACAATAAATAACGACATAAAGTTCGGATCAAAAATTTTTAAATGGGAAGATTACGAAACCAGACTAGATCCACATAATATCCATCCAGCGGATAATATTTCAATTTCT
>BGPR01034940.1:0-16221 GCA_013235015.1 Araneus ventricosus
ATATTTGTACTTCGTTCAGTTACGTATTGCTCACCCTAACAGTAAGTGAAATTATCGAGATATTTATCAACGGAACTTGCCGTGCTTTCAAATCCGTCAAATTTTAAAAGAAATACAGAGTCTCATTTGTTCGCGCGATCAACTGATAGAGATTTATCGCTGGTAACTTACTAGGGCTTTTTTCCAAGTATTTATCACTGTAAATACCTAACAGTAAGTGAAAGTGACGCGATGTTTATCGACGGAGAAGGACTGTTCTTTCAAATCAAATCAAATTTTAAAAGAACTTCAAGTCTCATTTGTTCCACTATCAACAGATAAGATTTATCATTGGTAACTTAATTGGGACTATCTTTATCCCCAAATTCAGTATGAGACTATGAAAATTTATTTTTAGTAGGAGGAACATTGGTATCTCTACTGATAATGGAGAAATACGTGTGTGTCTGTGCGTTAACGCTCTGCAGGGCACACCGCCTAGATAAGACCTACGACATTCGGTACAAACATACTTTGGAGGGTGGGAATGTGCAACTTGGAGCGCTTTTTGTGAAATCTTAATTAGAATTTCAAATAATTAAAAATTAAGCAAAATTTCAGCGTTTATCCTTGGTATCTTTCGAAAATATTACACAAAATTGTTACATACAACCTGAAAGTGCGAACAATTACTATTTGATTGATATCAATTAAGTTGTCGTAGAATGTTTTCTCTGAATTTAATAAATGTTTAAAAAATATTTTCAAACAATTTACAATAATAATTTCATTTGTTGCAACGCAGATAGACCGTTCAATTGTTTAAACAAATATTTAAATGCATATTCTTCTTCCAGTGTGGAAAGATAAGGTAATATTTTTTATGTTTAATGATATGTTTTAATTAGCATATTTTCATCCAGCTAACATGCTTCTGGAAGTAAAGTATTCCGCGTAATTTTAAAATTGAAACCAACTGCATATTTTCAAGAGGAATAAGCGAGTGAAGATGATGCCATTGTATGATACATGACACAGACAGTTACTGTACTCCATTCAGGACGTTCATGCAAAGACCAGAATAGGTGGAAGGCTACTGAAAGAACAAGATTTAAATGTTTCTCACGATTTGGAATTTAAAATTACTTTGTTAAGGTAACCATGAATATCAAATTATGCACAAGAGATTCAATTGAAATTATATTGCCGGCAAACGAGATGGTCGCCGAAGGCGGTTAGTTTGTAATAAATTTAATAGAATCAGTTTTTCCTTAGACGAGTTTGGGTCCAAAATAAATGTAATATAATTTATTCATTTTTCTGACGACCGTAAAAAATTTATCAAATTTGTTGGAATAAAGGAGTTTAAGAAAATTAATTCAAATCAAGAAAAAGGTCAGAAAAGCATTGCCAAGGGTATAGGTATTGTACTACAAGTTTTAAGTGGCATGTTTCATCCAATTTAAATTAGGCTGTTCATGCGTACCAATTTATTTCCTTTAATTATTTTTGTGGCATTTCCTCTTTCGGCAAATAAAAAAAATCACTAAAGATAGTATAGCATATTCGTTAGAACAGAGGTTATTTGGTTAAACACAAACAAAGATATTTTGATTTAAATTTTAACTAATTTAAGATAATATACTGATTTTGCAGAAAGACAGGGAAGACGTATTGTACTTTAATAACATTACTACTGCTTCGTAATTCCGTGTTATGAATTTCGAATTTGTAAACAGAGTCAAGGTATATTTGGAACAGAAAGCAATTTATTTGTACCAGTCTCTTAAATTTTGTGCTATCTTTTTCTAGTTCTAACGATTTCAGATAATTTTAGTATTTTTACTTTGTGGCTTGGCTGATGATATCAGCAAATTGGAGAGGCTTGAGGATTTTAACGACGTCTGAAAAATGGGTATAGACGCATATTAAAATCAATTTGTAATGCAATAGTTTTGGATTAAACAAAATATAATATTCTTTCTGTATTTTTCAAGTGATGATTATTAAGGCATCCGACTAGGTTGAAAAAGAGATTTTCGAAGAAAAATATAAAATATTTTAATGGTCTAAAAATAAAGCCACATCTTTTAAGATTCTAATACAGTCATTGTTTTCTTTCTAATTCCTTGAATATTTAATTCCTTGACATTTATTTGAAATAATACGTTATTATGTTTTTTAAAAGCGTTTTCTGAAAAATGAAAATTTCATTAAAATTGGTCGACGAAAAACGTGATATCTCCAAAACAATTCATTAAAATTCATTGAAATTTGGTACACATGTGTCATAAACCTTTGAGGGTGTAACAGACAGCAGATTTTATGATAGCTTTATTTAGTCAGGTTTTTCAGTCACTTTCATTTCGAAACATAGTGTAATTTTGGCGAAAAATCAATGACGCCAATTTCAAATGTTCATAAAATATTTAATTATTAAAATAAAGTTTATCTTGCGGTCTTTTACATTCTAGATAGTTTAAGAAGTACGCATTCGAAATTAAAATGAAATAAGTCAAATGTTTTCTCAATCGTGCTGTTTTTCTTAACATTAAAATTTTTGAAAAAAATTATTATTTTCAAAAAATACTGTTGTTATATGAATTTTTCGAATTGTGATTATTTAAGTCTATTTTTCTTATTTAGCTCTGTAAGTCTTTTTTTGTGCATGCTTTCTTAAAATTTTTTCTCTGAACATAGTCGGGTATCTGGTCGAGTTGTTCAGTGGGAAAGTAAAGCCAAGAAACTGTTTCGTATGAGAAAGTTTACCACCATAATTTAGAGAAACCATTTGAGCATCTTGTGTGATACTTTTCAAACCCCTGGTTTAAAAGGAAAGAAAAACTAAAAATCTTTAAATTTTTTGACTTTTAACACGTATTTAACAGTTTTCGTTTTGAACAGAGTGACCTGCTTTTTGTATTTGTTTCTACCGTCAAGACAAGCAAACATTCTAAACGAAGTTGGGCTCTGCAAGCTATATTTCTTTACATTACACCCAAGCAGGAAAAAGAAGCCTTCTCTTGTTCAATAATGCTTTGTTCTTAGATGAAGAATTTCAACTGTACTTAAATAAAAGCACTCAGTGTTAGGTAACGCGCATATGAAGCTTCACCTTCAACTGCATCCAAAAATTTATTCACTACGAAAAAAGATCTGATTGGGAGCAGACGCCTCTCACCTTCAGCAAGGATTAGTTCAATCCAAATATGTATCAGACATTCGTTTTAGCAGTGGTACTTTTTCTTAAAACACCACCCGCCTTAGCGGTGGTCAACCTATTAATTATATATTTAACCATTTTAACCATCTGCCCTTGCAGTATGGTAATCTCATATAGTGGATTAATTTATCTACTATCCGCCCTTGCGGTTTTGTCAGGTTGTATTCACCCGCCGGAAGTGGTGCTACCCAACTAGAGGTATTAATTATTTTTGTTTTTAATGTATGTCGAGTTTATAATAAATATTTATTTACTCAAAACACAGATTGATCAGATTTCGTAAATTGATAACATCCATGTTATGTTTTTACTTTCTCGTTTTACCAAGTATAAAAGGAGAAAATATTGTAATCGTCAAAAGCTTTCTCCCAGAGATTTCGATGAACCTCCTCCTTTCAGTCGCTCGAAGAGGCATAAAGAAGCGTTTTTATAATCTTGCATACGAAGCACACAAAGAGAAAATATTATTGAAATTATGTCTGCTTGCTTTTCTGACTATCTGTGAGCAATATTACTTAAAAACATAATCAGGTAGAGAAATAAAAATTAATTCGTGATCTATACACTAAAATTTTGGATTTAAAGTCAAAATTGTACGAAAATCGTCATCGGGAAATTTATTTCATCGTCCGTCCGCGTATATGTTAACATGATAACCCAAAAATGAATAAAGTTAGATGGGATCAACTGTATGGAAATAAAAATCATTCAAAGAAAGCAAAAAACTAAGAAAAATACTCTGAGATAATTGAATTAAACAAACAAGGAATCCATTCTAGTCCAGTGTTTCAAGGGCTAAGTACAAAATTCGAAATGGATTCAAAATATTTGGAAATTTCTTTTGTAAGAAGCTTGCATTACGCCAAAAATAGCTTCTCTTAACCCGAAATTTCCCAACAAAAGACAAAGGCGATCAGTACCATCTAATAAGCATTATTTTAAAGGAATGGGAATGTGGTATACACTTCTATCCGAGGGAAGCGAGGTCCAGTTTAAACTCGATCTTTACGCATTTCGAATGTTGGTATGTAAAACTTTTGTTATGCAGTCGCGACTAAACGCTTTGTTTCATTTCCTTTGCATTTGGAATGAGTGTTTCTTGATGTCATTAAACAAACGTGGGTAACTGTTTTTTTGTCCCGTTTAAAGAGGTTGGCCGTTTGCATGGTTCTGTTTCATTTAATGTTCCACTTTTTTCGCAGTCGTTCACTAGCCATATGGTTCGTGCTATAAAGCATTCACTCTCAAGGATAAAAGTTTTGCTCCAGTACGTTTTTGGCGTAACTCTACTGGTTTACCAGAAATAAATGGCAGAGGTTATAAATTATGCTGTAGAAGTACTTTTCTGGCATACTGAGAGCGAGAAAGGATGCATTCAAACCCTCTATAGCCTGTTCATTAATAAAATTGTCTAGATAGAATCGTCTAATAACTAGAAGATTTGTGCTCGTCTAAGATAGGCTTTTAGCTTACCAACCATAGCTCAGAACAGATTCACTAAAGAAAGATGCAATACAAAATCACATGCACATTGGGAAATGTTAGCAATAACGTCCGTTCGATACTTTGAAGATCCCAAAATTTAGTTAAAAGATCTGTATTCATAACTTTTCCCAATATTCAAAGAAATGAAAAGCTTATACGAAACAAACAAACAAAAAATGCACTCAAATAAAAACTAATTACGAAAACAGTATTCAATACAATTAGTTAAAAACTTTAAACAATCAAACCGAAACTAATTACGAAAACTGGATTAAAAAAAATTAGTTAAAAGCCTTAAATACTCAAATCAAAACTAATTACGAAAAATGGATTAAAAATATTTAGTAAAAAACCTTATAAGTTGTATACCAATATTCAAATCAAAACTAATCACTAAAAAAGTACTAATTACGAAAACTGGATTAAAAACAATTAGTAAAAAACCTTAAAAATTGTTTACCAACACTCAAATCAAAACTAAACACTAAAAAAGAACTAAGTACGAAAACTAGATTAAAATCATAAAATAAATAAGAAAGCTAACTGCTAAACTCAGCTCAAAGAAAAAACCTGTCAAATAGCAATAACTTCAGTTGGATGCTTCGAAGATCCTATAATTTAGCAAAAGGATACAGATTACCAACGCTAAGAGAAAAAAAGATTATACTAAAAAAATAAATTAATTCTGGTATAGTTCCCATTATATTCCTTCCACGTCAATGAATCAACATAAAATAAAAAAAAGAAATTTAACTTCTGAACTTAGCTAGAAAAAAACCCTGCATTAACTCAGGCAGAATCCAAACAGTTTCCCATGGTGTGTATGCTAATTTGTAGACAGAGTTCTGTGTCTGGCACGTACCCACGCCTACATTCCCGAGCGTTAACAATTTCACTGACCTTTTCTATAAGAGATTCTCCCACCACGCGGGTTTTGATAAAATAAAGTACACTGCTTTACGGCTGCGCTACATAATCCTAAGTACTTATGGAAGTAATATGTGCTATCTTAATAACTTTTAGCTATATTTTCAATGTTTAATTCTCTTAATGAATGCTGAAAATAGTAGAAAATTGAAATCCAGAAGAGTAATTTCAAACTAATGCCATTCCAGTCTGTTGAAGATTTAAAATATCTAAAATTTTTTTTTCTTCATTTTTGAAGGAAGTCCAATATTTGACATTGTCTGAAGCAATACACTTTGAAACTGCTTCGACAATCCAAATATTAGTTAAGACTTTCCAATCAGAAAGAGAAAGTAATAGAGTTCATTTTTCTTTCTTTCTCTATAATTTTTTTAAGATTTAGAAAAAATTTAGGGGATTATTCGAGCGTGTCATTGATTTCGCAACCAAGAGAAAATTTTACGCATCGATGAAGTTATTATTTTTTATCAGATGCGAATGTCTCATTAAACGATATCTTGAAAGATTCAGTTTTTATGTAGAAAAAAAAGTTAATGAATTGCTAAAAAAATTACAACATGAATAAAAATAAAATTATCAATAATAAGACTTAAATTTGTTGACATATTTCCTCGTTTAATAAGATATTTAACAGAATTGATAAGCTACTCCATTTTCATCTAGCTAGATTAGTTGATTTTTAAAAGCGCAGTTAGGTAGAGGGTCTTTAAAATATACTTCTTTTTCTGCACTATATTTGCCTTTTGTTTAGCTCTGCAGTGAAATGCGATAAGTTTGGAATTAAAATTTGTAGAAATCTTGAAAGGCATCATAAATCTATGTAGTATGGGAGCCTAGATCGCCTGTGTGGTGATAAGAAGTCAGAAGAAACACACTTGTTCTATTTTAGGAATTTAATGACGACGGCACAAACATTTTAGATGGCACTCACATTTAAAAGACAAGAGTAAAAAAGATAAAACGCAAGAGTCAGGAGGGCGGCCACTGCCCTGTACATCAAGACATGTAAAATCGTTCAGGCGTAAATTCCGTCGCTCGCCATCGCACTTCCTTTCTGTGTTTCGCACAATAATGCCTGTCACTTTTAAGAGCAAGATCATGTGACGTGACGTGACGTCAGCTGGTAGAGGGAAAGCGTACGAGCGCCTCCTGCCGGGATACTACATGTATAAGATTTCAAATATAAAAATAATGTTGAATTTTATTTTATAAGAAATATGAAATTTGTGGGTATAATTTTTGAAACATGTTCATCGTGATGGATATGTCATACAATCATATAAGAAATATAAAATAAGATATAGAAATAATGTTTGTTAAATTTAATAGGAGTTTTATAAATATAATTTTTTATAAAACTAATTTTATTAAATGAATTACTTATAAATCGATGATGTAGGGACATCTTTATAATACAGAATTTATTTTATCAGGTGTCTATGAGTGGATGTTGTGATATTTTGTTTAATTCTGAATAATTGGAAACAGATTAACAATCTTGTTAAAATATATTGTATGGAATATATAAGCATACTAAACCATAGTTGATTTTCAGAACAATTTTTCATTAATTCATTAACTCAACTAAAAATTGCAGAAAAAAGTCTTAAAATTGCTGAGACATTTATCTTTCGCAAAATTTTGTGTTAAATTTCAAAAATACATAATGTGAATGCTTTCAGAAATTTTAGTATACAAAATATTTTCTACTTTTGTCGTTCATCATCTTTTGCTGTCACATGTTGTAATAAAATTATTTTTTTATTGATTTGACTCAATAATGGTATCGGCACAATGGGAAGGAATAAAATAGATTTCTATGAGAGAATGGGAAAGAAAACATTATTTTCAATAATGAAACAACTATTTATTCCTTTGCTATTATTTCTAATAACTACAATAGTAATTTCGTTGATTTCGGCAAGAATTAAAGATTTTTGATTAAAATGAAATAACATGGATTTCAATAACGAAACGATATTATTATATATGCGTTACTGATGAAACGATAGTCCTCTGTAGATTGAGTTTCTCAGCTACAAGAACTTCGGAAAATAAAATTTGTTTTCTCCCATGTATAGCATTCCTACACAAAAATGAACAAACAAGTTCATAAGAAATAATTCCATTCTTGCATGCTTCTATGGTGTTTATCATTTCCGATACTATGGTCTCACAAACAAAAGAATCAAACAACAAAGGGAGGCGAAATAATGAAACAAAAGACGACGGACTGGCAAGGGATGAGTTTAGTTGCCTCCATTGAGACGTTCCTATTCCTTATTTCTGCTTGTGGCCGTTCATAAAAGAAAACTGCACGCCGGTCGACACTTGAAGACGAAATAAGATCATTGAAAGAAGTAGTTAACCTTCCTTACTTCTAGAAGAATTCTTTCCCTTAAATTACTGATTTCTGATCCAGACAGGCTTTGCGGGAAAGAGTGTAATTGAATGTCTAGGAAAACAAATGACTTAAAGGATAACTAAATTAGTGCTATGTACTATGATTATTCTGTATTTTTAGAGACTTACGATAAACATAGCCATGATTGTCATCTAGAAGATTTAATATTTTGTTTAATTTAATGTTAATAAATATAGTCTTAATATTGCTTAAGTAATATAACTTACATTTAATTATTTAAAACAAGCCGTCTTCGGCGACCAGCCTGTTCGCTGGGAATAAAATTTCAACTGAATCTCTTATGTATAAATTGATATTCATGATTCATTTAACAGTGGAAATTCATATTCTGAATTTTGATAGATATTTAACCCATGTTGTTTCAGTAGTCTGGTACGTATTCTGTCCGTTGTCGGCATAAACTTTCCTAATGGAGTCGAGTAATTATTTTGTGATGTTTTTCCTTCCCGAAAGCACAGTTCCCAGGAGAGAAAGTGTCCAGTACCTTCCATGTCAGCAGCAGACCGCAGGCCAGCTGCACCTGGTGGTCATTAAGGAGACGTTCTCGAGGGTAATAGCTACACGCAGAAAAGCGACCACAATGCACAGGAATCAATACCTGTCAGAGAGCGCATTTCGCGTCGGCTATGAGGAGATTAGCGGTACTTTTTCATGTCACTCCTGTATAGCTCCTGTGGTGGGGAAACTCAAGAACCTTCCCCACGATCGGAGTTGACCATTGGGAATATGGAGGTTTAGTCGTTGGTCGACCAGGAAGACAATTTTCCAGTAGAGTGAAAGGAAGGAAGAGCTCCCTTGAGGTAAAGATAAAAAGCGGATTGTGGAAAAAACAAGAAGCGCGGTGAAGAACCGATTTAGGAGTCTCGAACGTGGTTTTTCGGACTCCGGAGCGCTGAAAAAACTGTGTGATCAGCTCGGATTTAAAGTCCCTAATTAATTCGGACAACGATCACTGAGAAATCGGCATTATTCCGAAATCTCGGCTCATCGAATAGTGATTTGCGAGCACTCCTTGTAGTCTCGTGCTTAGGCTCTCACTCTGATAGGTGGAAGCTATCCATCCTGTGTTGATTTACCTCTATTGTTGACTACGATTCCATTGAACTTAAACGTCCTAGAAATGTGAACTCACTGATCAAACTTTGTATATAAATATTTAACAAAGATTTCTATGCAAGAATTGTTCTTTAAATTATAGCTGTTGAAAATAAAAGTACTTAGGTAAACCTAAGCTTTGCATTTATTTAGTCTCACATAGGCCAAGACACCACAATCTCTTTCATGTAGCATACAATTGCCCTCTGTGGGCATCAACTTCACTCTCTTATTCCTTTTGCAAAATATAAATTTGATTTTAACTTTAAAATGTCGCGGCCCGTTTTACGCCCATCAGCATGTTAGCTAGATGAAAATATGCGGATTAAAACATATAATTAAACATTAAGATATTACTTTAGCCTTTAACATTGGAAGAGAAACACGCAAATAAATATTTGTTTAAACAATGAAATGGTATGAATTGCGTTGAAACAATGAAAAGTACTGTTGTCAAATATGCCAAAATTATATTTTTAAATTGATTAAAATTAGAGAAATTATTATGCGCCAACTTAGTCGTTATCATTGAAAAGGAAATTGTTCGTGCTTTCCAATGGTGCAAAAATGATTTTTCCGCTGTGTTATTTTCGAAAGGTATTAAGAAAATAAGTCAAAATTTCGTTTAATTTAAATTAAAATTTCAAAAAAGGGCTCAGGGGTGTACATTCCCACCCTCCAAAATAAGTTTGTGGCATATTTGGTAGCTCAACGTATCGCGGTGTGGTATCTAGAGCGCCAACACACACACATTCTCCTTTAATATTAGTAGATATAGAGATAGGAAGCTAAACTATCACAGAGAAATTACGTATAAAAGTAATACTGCAGAACCCCGGGAACCCGAACTAATTGGGTCTGACCTTTGTACGGATTCTGGGGAATTCGGATTATCCGTGAAATTCAGTCAAGTACTATTGATATATCAAATGCAGTAGAGTATTGACTCTGAATGTTCTGTGAAGGCGTGCGGAAAGAACGCGCGGTGGTTCGCACAGCGACAAACAAGTTGAGAGTAGAAAGAAGATATTTGAGTTTGTTTCTACTAATTAAGGTTCTGTATTTATTCTAAAATTTAAATTTGAATACTTAGTTTAAGTTAAGAATAAACATTAGCTTTGTTTCTGATTCGTAATTCTTATTTTCATGCATTTTTCAGTAAAAAATATCAGAAAATTAAAAAAAAAGGTGTTCGGATTCCCGGGATTCTATGAGTTGCCCTCAAATGCAGCACTATCCAATATATCAATAACTAGAATTAGCAAATTAAGAAGAAAAAAATAACTGAATCAAATTGAAGGGAATATCCGGCCTTCATCAAGGGTCACCACTTAATAGGAATTCAAAAGCGGAATTTTTTCTATGAGGAGCATGACAATTGTCCAGAAATGTGACCCCTGGAGACATGAAAATCCCGAATTGAAAGAACTAAGACCACTTTCAAGATACAAATAACATGAAACACTTCTGCTATTTTATGTGTAAAATTGTGTAGAAGATAAAAAAATATTTACGTTGCCGCCGATATACAAGAAGATCCGGTCTATAGGACTACATTTTTAAGCGCTCCCGATAGAGTATGTCTCTGACAAAGAATTATTACGTCTCAAAAGTTAAGTGCAATCGTCCTATGCGCATGTAACACTAAGTTATAATACTGATATCTTATTTCTGTGTTTACAATCTGCGCAAATGTTTTGGATAGAAGAAATTTTTAGTGTTAATCTTTAGGCTGTTACTCCCCCCCAAAAAAAAGACTATTGCCATTCCAAAATACTTTCTGACTTTCCACTTGACATTCCTTAGTTATCGATACCAGGGAATGTGAAACTTTCAAGGGAAGTTTTTATTTGGCCGGTAAAGCAGGCCATTCACATCTCTTCCCAAATGGAATTTTTGGAACACGGGAAGGAAAAAGCAATCGTAAGTTTTAAAAACCGATGGAAATTGGCTGGGATTCAAACGAACTCAAAATCCAACTCTTCATGCGTCGATTCCAATTTGGGACCTCGATGCGAGGGTAGTGGCATATCAAAGGATCTGCCTACATTGAGACCTCGCGTTGACTGTAGAAATGAAAGTCTAAGTCTCCCGCGTAGGGGAAGAGGAGGGTGGGTGGGTGGAATTAAGGGACTTTGAACTTTGCCTCAAAACAAACTTCGGAACATCCGTGAATGACGTGCCTCATTTTGCGACTTGAATGGATGGAAAAAACCAGTCTTGGGGCAAAAAGAATGGAATAGAGTGGAGATGAATGCCCAGCTCAGCAAAGCGCAGTACAAGTCACCGAGAAAAATCTACAAGCTAAGGATTAGTGGAGAGGGAGTTTCAGAACAACGAACTTAAACAAATGTGAAATATGTTCCTGATCTAGTTCTAATGTTTTTTATTGAATAAGGATATTAGTTGAAAGGAAGATTTTCGCCACTTCCATTTTGTTCTAAAAATTTCAAGCGAGTAATTATTTCATAAAAACGTATGAACGATGTGGATATTCGAAGGCATTTTGGAAAGGCATTTTTCTATGATAATTGAGGGAATGATGATGTTTCTCATTATGTAAGCAATTTTTTGTCAAGCCATCATAATCTCTATCAATACATCTACAAATAATAAAGGCAAATGTGTGTGTCTGTGTATTGGTTCTCTGCATGGCAGACCGCTAGACCTAGAGCTATGAGATTTGGCACAAACATACTTTAAAGGGTAGGAATGTGCAACTCGGACCTATTTTTAAAATTTTAATTAATTAAAAATTAGGCTAAATTTTGGCGTTTTTCCTTAATAACATCCGACAATATTACAGGATGAATATTAATTTTACACCATCAGAAAAAAGTATCTTTTTAATGGTATCAATTAAGTTGTCGTACTAATTAAGCTGCAATACTTTTCATTGTTGCAAAGCATTTCAAACCGTTTTCATTGTTTAAACAAATATTCATTTGCGTGTTTCTCTTTCATTGTTAAAAGTTTAGAAAATATCTTACTGGATTTTACTTTCTTCTTTTATTTTATCAATTTTTCTGTGAAATCTGTAAAAGAAGTACTCCAGATAGATAATATATTATGAAACAATCCAGTTAACTGAAAGATTATTGATTAGATTGAAATCAAATGCGTATTTTGCGTTAATGTAGACAAGGAACAGAACAGGTGCAAGGCTTCGAAAAGAACGCAAGTAAAAATCTATACCAATTTGATGTTTAAAACTGCCTTGTTAAGGGAATCATGAATATCCTCATATGAGATTCAGTTGAAATTTTTATTTTCGGCGATCAAGCAGGTCGCCCAAAGCGGCTGGTGAACAGTATAAGTAATCAAAATAATGTGGACTGATTTCTGAATTTTTATTGCAAAGATATCTGACTCGTGAAAAGAGATATTTGTGTTTGAAACTGCCTTCGTTTGCGAGATCTTTAATGAATGCAACACAAACAAAGAGTTTTCTTTCGAAGCAAAAGTATTTTCTGTGAAAACCAATTTCAGGGTAATTTATATTAAAAAGGTTATACTGAGGCAATACATTTTTTTTTGCTGTGAATAAACGAAATTATTGTTTCTTTAATGGCATGACTTAGCACAAAAATTGAAGTTCCTCTAAAAGTAGCAAAAAAGACTACTCTTTATTAGTGTGTGGCACTTCTTTGCTGCAAATCTGCTAATTTTTTTTACTCATTCATCAGAACGCCAATGAAGTATTCATATATGTTAGCTACTATTTTGTTTTTTTCAGGGGATAGAGAGCTCATTAGACAATTGGGCATTTTCTACAAGCTAAATCCGTGTTAGCAAGAAGAACTGGTTTTGAAAATAATTAGAATAATTTCATTCTCTGAATAAATTCAATTCCATTGCAGCCTTAAAATTTAGAAAGATATTTTACTTGAGCTCTTTATGTAAAATATATTTCATTGCATATATACTTTTTAAAATAGAATTCTTTTGAAGTTGGATGCGTTTCTGAAAAGTGATATTATTATGCAAAAGAGACTCTTTTGTGAAACATTAGAGAAAAAATTTTAACGCTGAATTTTTCCATAGTGAATTTTTTACGAAAAGTGTCTTGTGCCGTAGATTGCAAGTGCTTCAGAGTTAAATGAAAAACTTCACACTGAGGGATTCTTCACTCGAAATTAATAAAATGGATGTTCGTTCATCTTTATATAACGGCATGAAATTGTGATATTCACACTAAGAACGAAAAATGTCATCACAATGCAAATGAAACTTTACCAGAATTCTGAAACCAGCACTTGGCCTCTTGATAAGCCTTGGCTTCGTGACCAGAGTGTTCTAGGTTTAATCCCGATTCCACAAAATTTACGCCATGCTCCGGGGCTGTCCAAGTCTGACATCGAGAGGCAAAAGCCATCCCACTAGTGTGGTGTTGAGGTTTAGATATGCGGGTGCCGACTTTGGAGTTGCCTTCGATTTCTGACAATGCACAGTTGTGAAATATACGAAAATGTTGGCCAAAAAAGGGTCTTTAAAACATTTTGGTAAAGCCATAGAACTTAATTATATTGATTGTCTAATGCATTGCACTTTATTTTGTGTACTTTTCGACTTGTTAACAACATGTAAGCTGCCATGGCACTTCGGTGAACTTCTGAATTCTTTTTAAAGCTGTAAGTGCTTCTACAGGCGTATCAAAGTTTTATTTGTTAGATTTTTTCTAATGACTTGTTTTCGATATGAAACCTAATCAATAAGGTATTTGCGAACTTTTTATTCCCTATTAATAGGAAACAAATAGTTTAAAAAAATAAAAGGACGCCTTTTAAATGCAAAATAATATTTTATGTGTTCTAATAGAATCAATGAAATAAAAATTGTGGGATTCCAAGGAATTCTGGCATTATAAATAATTTTTTACGAAGCTTATATTAGTAGCTCTCTATTTCAAACAAATTTTCATGCTACGTTTTGCTTCTTTTTATTTTGTTGTTGTTTTATTGCATTAGCAACTGTACTAATTCTTCTATGTATGCTCTTTTAGGGAAAACTTCTGTTGCATGACAATCAATTATGCGAAAAGAATTGAAACCTTTTATAAAAAAATTTCTTCTGCGAACAAAAGTATCCGGAATAAACATCTTCTGTCTAAATTTTGAGTGGTTTTATATCCAGAGAGCAAACTACTAGACTCCGAAAGAAGGAAACCATCGAAGCTCATTTCTAATTATCAATCAAATTCGAAAAGCTGTTTCTTACTAAAATGTTTTAAGCGTGTGTCTTAAAATGTGCCATTAAAAGCTTTTGAAGACAGCAGTGAAATAATTACAGGAAGGAAAACTGAAGAACGGAGAGAGAGAAAGTGAAAGAAAAAGATACAGAAAGAGTCAAATGAAATCGTTAATAAAGGATGCACCGAAATGTTTAAAATCTTGCTATTTGAGTGCCAAAAATAAATACAGTACAGGAAGATAAAGCCTTACCACTACTGATTCATTGCAAATTTTTAAAAAATCAATACAATATATGAAATAGTGCTCTTGAAGAAGGTACCATTTTGCATTCTAATTTTGAAATCATAATAGGAGCTAAAAATTATTTCTGTAACTGATGCTTCAGCACAAGTATCTTTACACGACTTTTTTAATCAAACTTTAAAGAGACTCATTAATTCACTAAAATAGGATTCTTTATCATTCAAGGACGATATTAATAACGTTTTTGTCACATCTTTTGTTCCAGTAAATTCATTTTTTTGAGGAATCGGGATGAACAACAGCATACTACATTGTGGATAATCCAAAAACCTTCTTCTCGCAATTGAAGGCCAATGCGAATATGCGAATCGGTCCAGTTCGGTTCAAGAATCGACATAAATTCCAAAACAAGAAGCTATATATGCCACAAACTACATCACTGATTTGAATCCGACAGATATGAAAACTTGTTACAAAATTTTTAATTAATCAAAACAGCAAACGCTATTACAAATACTCAATGATACAAAGATGCAATTTTTGTCCAACTACAGGCAAGCAGTTCAGCAGCTTAAAGATTTGTTTAAAGCTGTCACTGAAAACCATCTATTGTTAGGACTGTCCACACTAGATTTCCGGATTTGATTCTTCTAGTGCTTATTTTATTTTCCATAGAGAATTATATTATGCAAATTGAAACGCGGAAGGAGAGGGCTGAGAATAAACTGTTGAAATATTAAAAAAAGAATCCAATATAAATTTAAATTATAATTAGGCTTCGTGGTTAAAAAGCCAAACCATGAATGAAGGCAATACTGCACTCGCGCGGATGTCAACTGTTTTATTCATTTTTCTACTGATTATAGTGTAAGAACTGTTTAATGGTCCTTGAATCTCTTTATTAAATGAGAATTTCTTAATATTTACGTGACCCAACATATCCTAAAATTTTTATTACAAATAATAATATAATTCCAATATTTAATAATTTTGGACAAAGTTTTCGCATATTTCACCACTGTGCGATGGTTCGAAATTCTGAGAGGGGCCGTAGTGGTCTCGGCTTTCGTCTCAAGGTTCGAAACCTGATTCCATTGAAGATCTGCTGTGTATGTGTGCCTATTACGCGGTAAATGATCCGTAGGGGGTCAAACGTCCTCCCGCTGGTCTGGCGCGGAAGTTTGGAGTTATGGATGTTAGTTTGAGTGTCATCCTCATAATCTGACCGCAATTCAAAATTACGAGGTCGGTCCCCAGATTGACCTCATGTTGCTTTAAAACAAGACTTTTATATAACTAAACTAGATTGAACTTTTCCCTATTTCTCCCTTTATAGCTGTCATTCATGCAATTGTATATTCACAAGCTTAAATTCCCAATTTATTCGAAAGTTCTTTTTTCCTTATTCCGGTGACAGGAACTTCATCATTAGGGAATATAGTTGACGATATATTTAACGATCTCTGATATCATTAAAAATTCCTGAATTCTACTGCTTTAGTCCATTATAAAAATACTTTTACATGATTAAATTTTTCCGCATTCTTTTTTAATTTAACCGCCTTTGCTTTTATAGAATTTCTTCGTGGGTCATCTAATGATAATTAGTAAAATTTAATATTCTAGCTAATTATTATTTATTGAAAGAAGAT
>BGPR01034941.1:0-16221 GCA_013235015.1 Araneus ventricosus
CTGTGCTTCGTTCAGTTACGTATTGCTCAAAATGTCGTTTTTTGAAAGTGATGCTGAGTGTTGGCATTTTGATTCAACTAGTGATAATAACGGATTTTAACATGTTAATGTTTTTAGGTTAACATACAAGGTGACAGTTATTGAGCTATATGAAAAGAAACATTGATGACTTTTGAATCGTTGGCGAGACACAGTTAAAACTTGGCGGATGAATGCAAGGCATGTTGGGATTTGTTTTGAGCATGCGCACTCTTATTGTTGTTCATTTTTCGTTGGAAATGTCGAAATACAGCGTTTCTGAGCGTATATCGATCGTCAAGGCCTACTATTCGAGCAATAACGGCCCGATTGCGGCTCAAAGGAAATTTGCGACCGAGTACAAACTGAAGACAATCGGTCCGAGTCTTATAACAATCAAAAATGTGATTGAAAAGTTCGAGAGACTTTCACTTCAGCGATTTTTGCAGAATTTTGCTCTTCGTCTGCGCCACGTCATAGCCATTGATGGCAAGCATATCGAACATGTCATAAACTAAATCCGAATATCTGTATTTACTTTTGAAATTTGAATAAAATTAATTTTTGAACTCAGTAGTTTTTGAAAATTTTATTTTTTATTTCGTATAGCTCAATAATTATCACCCTGTTCTTTCTGTAAATTGCGCTATTCAAAAATTGTTCAAAACACTCTACAGGACAAACTGTTGGACTTACAGCTAACAAATTTGGCATGTAGTTTCTTGTGTATTATGTGCTCATCACAAACGGGTTTTTCAGAATTTTAATTAAATTCTCAGTTCATTAGAAATTAGTCGAAATTTCAGAATTTTTTCCTCAATAACTTCAAGGCATATTATCGCACAAAAACTATTTTTACAGTCATTTAAAATTCAAAAAATTAGCTTCTCAGTGATACTAATTTTATTTCTGTACAATTTTTTCTCTATTTTTAACATTTTCCAAGATTAATTTTAAACAATTTGTAACTGTGCGTTTTATGTCTGTAATGAAATTCAAACTAATATAATTGTTTCATTAAATCTTTCGCTCATGGGTTTTTACCACTGATAATTTTATGATTTAAAAAAAAAAATGCTTTCTTTGCCATTAACCTCAAAGCAAAATTTTTACTTTCTTAACACTTTGGAAGCGGGAAACGTAAAAATACGTCTTTCTCAAATTACCCAATATAAAATTTTAATTCGAGAATTTGACTTGCGTACTAGTTTATACAAATTGGACTTGTTAATAGATGTTTGCAGCATACTTTTACTTTTTCTCTGTTATGGTATATTCATTGTCTAGAGCAAGCACATTCGCGGTTTGTCTTTTTATTTGAGCTTGCATCTAATTCGAACCCGCACACAATGTGTTAATATGATAATGTTTCCGGGGTATCATTCTTTCTGTAAATTGCGTACTGTAAAAATCGTTGCCCACATAACACCACGGCTGATACAATGAAGCCTAAAATATTATCATCTGTAAATTGCTTACTGTAAAAATCGTTGCCCACAAAACACAACGGCTGATACAATGAAGCCTAAAACATTATCATCTTTAAATTGCTTACTGTAAAAATCGTTGCCCACGAAACACCACGGCTGATACAATGAAGCCTAAAACATTATCATCTGTAAATTGCTTACTGTAAAAATCGTCACCCACGAAACACCACGGCTGATGCAATGAAGCCTAAAATATTATCACCTGTAAATTGCTTACATATTGCATAAATAAATTGCTTACATAATTGCTTAAATACGTTGCCCACAAAACACCACGGCTGATACAATGAAGCTTAAAACATTATCATCCTATTATGTCTCTGACTGCAGGTTTGAATCTCCTTTAATTTTTGTAAGCTTTTCCCACTTTTATTTTTCAAAGTCAATGCTAATGGCGAATGTTTTGAATTATGGTTTATGTTTTGAATGAAGATGAGGTAAATGGATACTGATTTTACAACATTGTGAGTTTCAACATTTTTGCTTCCTCTTTTATGCTATTGTAATATATCAAAGTAGGCTTCATCCTTTGAATTAACATACAAAACTTTTTTTAAATTAATCGGTTATTTAAGTGCCAATATTTAGGTTTACTATTTTAAGATTTCGTATGCATGTGAATATCTTTTTGACTTCTGTTAGCAGGATACTCCTTTTTATGCATTGCATTTTCATGGAAAATGTCATAATTTTTTCTCCTTCTCTTATGTTAATTCGCCAAATTTGTGTGAAGCGCGGAACCTAATTCCCCGAATGCAGATGAGCCTCCAAGCTAAGGATTACGCAACCCGCTTTTGTGCTGTGCGGTTTCGGCGGATGCTGGCGGTTGGGCAAGTGGTTATTTATTGCGGTCGTCTACTCTCGGGTAAAGGTTTCTTTCGACAGCGCTTGCCTTTCTTTCCCCCCTGTCCTGCTCTTGACCTCTTCAAGTGGCCGAGGACTCTTCAGATGGATCGGTTTAGCGCCGGCCATCATCGTCCTGCGGCTCCAGCGGGATGGAGAGCCGCTGCTTGCGGCTGTCATCGAAATACTTCTCTTACTTTCTCGAATCGAAGTTCAGAAAGATAAAGTATTGTTATCGTCAGGGGAAAAAATCGATCGCGAGATTTGGATGTATCACCATGTTCAAATACAATTGAACGAAGCATATTTGACGTATGCGCGTGGCTTTATTAGTATAGCTAGAAAATCACCCGTTATGGTATGACGGGTGCAAATTGCCTCGTCATTCGAGAGATTTCCCGTCAAATTTGACGGGTTTAAATAGATATATATGCGAGAGAAATGTTTATCATTGATTGAAAACAAATAAAACAAACATGTTTTATGACAGGAAATGTTTTTTTTTTGTTTATATATTTCTTTATTCAAAAAACCTCGTGGTAAACAACCTTCCGTGTGAAGTATTTTTCGTTGTTTAACAATTTTATTATAATTCAATAACCATGAAATTCTCAGCTTGTCAAACGTAAGTCAAAAGTTAAAATTTCAAAGGAATTCTTTTTCGAAATTCTAATCAAAACAAAGCACTTCTCTGCTTGTCGAACGTTGCCAAAAAATATTATCAAATTATATCATCACGATTGCAGTAAATAATCAGATGCATCGTGGCATCCAAACTATATCACGCGCATGATATACCACTGACGTGATTTACTACTTTCTATTAAAAAACGGAAATTAATTTAAAATATATGATTAATATAATTTAAAATTTCTGGGAACTATTGATCATAGCGAGATAAATTTTATATCAATTGATAGAAAATTTTATTTCACTATTTTAGAGCTATTAAATTTGAAATTAGAACGACAATTACTCTTTTAAATTTAAAATGACTGAAATTAAGGTTCTCTAACAATGAAATAATGCTGTTTCAGGTCTCGCAGTGCTATGCCGCTATTTTTATTGTTGGTGACGTCAGAGCGTTACCGAGAGACAGATCTGGGCTATTATATTAGTATAAAACCATTCAATACTGTAACAGCTCTAAGTAAACACAATAGCTTTCGAAAACGCAAGATGCAGCAGAAAATTGACGTACTTCCAACTTGCGGGATAAGCAGTCTGAGAGTAAAACTTCCGAGTGCGAAAAAAGTAACATAATCGTCTTATTCGTATACAGTGGAGTCTCCCTATAACGAAATCGCTTGGTTCCAATTGAAAAATTCGTTATAGAGAAAATTTCGTTATACGGAGATTAGAGATTTTTGCAGTTATTTAAGTAAATGTTCCAAACTTTTCTATAGGTGCGATAAGTTCAAATGTATTTAATTATGATTTTCAATTAAAAATGAAGTAATATATATTATAAATTTGTTAAAATTATACTAATTTTTATTGTATAAATAAAATGCTCAGAAGTTAAGACAATTCACCAATTTAGAGAATAATATGTACTATTATGTACTTACCTTTATTTTACTTGAAAAATTCCGTTATTTTACATTGCTTTGCATTTCGTGATGTTAAATTTTCAGAAAAATTTTCACATTTTAAAAGTGAGTGGTTCCAGAAACAGGCACGTGTGAACGAATTGGTTGCACAGAAACTATCAACTTTCTTCAAAAATAACAAAAATCGAAAAGATAAAAGGTCTGAAAAAATTCGTTATAGGGAGACAACCACTTCGTTATATGGAGAATATTTTGAATGTTATTTAACATTCCGATTAAAAATTT
This sequence comes from Araneus ventricosus, assembly GCA_013235015.1. NCBI lineage: Eukaryota > Metazoa > Arthropoda > Arachnida > Araneae > Araneidae > Araneus > Araneus ventricosus. The sequence continues at coordinate 4,191 of BGPR01034941.1, forward strand.
CGTTATAGGGAGAAATTCGTTGTATAGAGACTTCGTTGTAGGGAGACTCTACTGTATTAACCAGTTAACTGTTCATGACGTTGAACGTGTACTCATCACGAAGAAAGTGCACAATTTTGTGTTAGGACGAATATATTCGTCATGAGCAAACAGTAGTGACAATTTGCAGTTTAAATTGCAATTTTAGTGAAAGCTAAAATATATTCTTAAACTTCAAGATGTTTGAAATATTTTGAGGCCAAGTCGAAATAAAAGTTTATAAATAATAATTATGAAAGAACCGTATATGGTATGAATTATTTTTTTCGTAAATGTATTGCTGATTTTTATCAGTCATCACTGAAGCAATTACGGATTCATATATTGTTTTAGTCTATGCAGTAAGTGGGGCAATATTTTTGTTTGATCTAAGAAAGTAACATTGTAGTTGTAGTCAATAGGAAGTCGACGAGCTAAACCTGAAAATACTCGTCTAATCGGGAAACATTTCCCGGATTATGTACCCACATCTTCAAAACGTAATCGTACACGAAGATGTGCATATTGTTATAAAAATAATATTCGGAGAGAATCGCGATATTGGTGTTCAACTTGCGAAGTTCCATTATGCATTGTACAGTCTGTACAGTCGTCAACAAAAAAAAAAAAAAAAGGGACACCTCTGTAACTCTGGTATTTATTATCAGGTCTTCAGAAAACTAGTGTTGATGTTAATGGCTCAAGGGGAGAGGTTTAGTTTGATCTGAATAAACTTGTCTTCTTGAGCCATTAACATTGTCACTAGTTTTGTGAAGACTCGATAATAAATACCAGAGTTACAAAGGCGCCCATTTTTTTTTATACCATACTCAATACCATTCTCCAACAGCAGATTAAAGCAAGAAATTGATTTGACATGTTTCTTTTTTTTTTTCGTTCCTATCCAAACTATGTTAATTTAAGTAAATAAATGAATGTGAGTAAAAAAATAAAGTCATTTCATTTACAACTTAATTCCATATTACGCATACTCTGTGTTTGACGAGTATACTCGTCATCGCTTAATTTGTGCGACGCAGTTTAGATACACATTTTCCAAAGACGTCGAAATAGTTAACTGGTTAATAACAGATATCGCAGTAAGCTTGGCGCAACTCGAGACACGAGATTATATCTGTCTTCGTTTGGATCTAATTCGATGAGACTCATCTCCTTGAAACAAGTTCAAGGATCGCATCGAAATTGTCTCCCATTTCAATATTGATTCCCACGATGAGTAATTGTTTAACCCATTAAGGATCGCATTTTGACGTGAAAGCGTCTTTCCGCTCGTTACAGTGATAGTCGGTCGAACTTTCTTGTGTGGCAAAATACCGTCAGATTTGAATCGCTAATAACTACGAGACTAATAATGCGAAAAGAATGGTTGACCCCAAAACGGATAGATCATATATGTAAGAGTTTGTCGCATGCTATTTTTTTACCTGTGTCATCATCGACCAGTGTAGGCGCATGCGTGTGATTGTTATGAATTAGCTTTATGTAAGGTTGTAAATAAGTGTAGCGTGGAAACGCGTTTAGCTGGGAGGTTGATTCTGGTGTCATTTTAAAGAACTTGAGGAGTATTACTAGGATCCAAAGTTAGACAATAAAAGTATATATAAGAATATATAAAAATCGGTATTAAATTGAAAATTTCAAACTCCTCATTTTTTTATTATAACATGCAGAGTTTTCTTTCGAATTTTATGAAACTTACAGAATACTTGACAATACGTAAAAAAAACATTGTATTAAAATTTGAATATTACTGGAAATATGAGCATTTGTAGTAAATAATGTTTTACTGCGTATACGCGAAATGTAGTTCTATATACTGTCAACAGATGGCGCCATCAGAAGCTACTCTAATTAACCACTTAACTGAATAGTTTTCTTTGCTATCTAATAAGATGACCCCTCCTGTTTTGGAAAGGGACTGTCGTTTTCATTCATCTAAGAAGGCATAGGATACTTAAGATGTTTATGGATCCTACATATTTTTTATGTCAAATTATAAAGCTAATTAATGATTCAATTTTAGTTTATAAGACTAAAATTTCGATAATTCGATGCACGAGTATTCTCGGGCTGTTAAGTTAAGCGGTTAAAACATAAGAAAGGCGCAGTTCGGGTCCGCGCCGTAGAGTTTTCGTGAAAACGTCGGGATAAAATCATAAAACAAGTATTTCGCATTAATATGTAATTTAATTATCAACCTCTTTCATACAATATTTACACAGATTAGTATAAAGGTTACAGGATATATAAATCACAATTTTTCGCATGAAGCAAGGGTCTGTGGTAGCTTGTGATTTATCTATTCTGAACTGCGCCTTTCTTAGTTTTTTTTTTCTTTTTCTATCTGATAAGATGGCCCCCTCCTGTTTCGGAAAGGGGCTGTCGTTTTCATTCATCTAAGAAGGCATAGAACACTTGAGATGCTTATGGATTCTACGTAATTTTGTGTCAAATTATAAAGCTAGTTAATGATTAAATTTTAGTTTATAAGCCTAAAAATGCGATAATTCGATGCTCGTCCGTCAAGGGGTGTTAATCAAATTTAATTCGAAATTATTTTAATGCCGTTTTCATTTCTTTGACGTTCAATTGATACTATTATAACGAATACTAATAAAATGCAAAATCAAAAATGAATCCTACAAGTGATATTAATTCGAGTCTTTTACCTCCTCACCTAACCCACACCCTTAACATTATTAATAAACACTTTTTTGAGCGGAAATATGGTTGATAGTTGGAGATGTGACAGTAAAGGATACTCAAAAATAAAATTAAAAAAGCTAATCAAGGAATACGGGAGGAGAAAAAAATTGTGAACCACTGAGCTGGATGAATAAATTTTAGTACTTGGTCTTGTCACAAAAATTGTGGATTTCTGTCAAATTTTGGGACGAAATCCGAGAACCGAAAGTTTTTCTGTCTGTCTGTCCGTCCGTGTACGTATGAATACGATAACTAAAAGTCACAAAGAGCTACATGGGTTAAATTTAGTATTATGTTTTATCATCGAAATTGTAGGTGTTGAACAAATTTTGGACGAAATCCATCACTTGGTTGACCGTCGGCCGGTCCGCTTTCAAATGACCACGGTTAACTTAGAAACGCAATAAAGTAGATGGGTGAAATTTCTCATATACTTTTATTATTATTATTTGAGTACTGTTGGTTAGGCATTAAGGGATGAATGCTTGTGAGTGAATAGAAACTGGTTGAATTTGGAGATTGTGGTCCATCGAGACCGTGTGCTCCGCCCCCAAACATCACTAGTGTACTTTTGGTTATTATTTGACATAAAAATTGAGATTGGGATGCTGAGTTAGGTGTAATCTTACCACTACTCAACATTCTAAGGTTAAGGTCATTTAATCATTGGAAATATGCACTTTTTCTGCGTCTGCAAATTATATCTTTTCCTTTTAACAATTATTTTGAAGTAATATTAGACTTACTTTTCGTTGAATAATGAGACTTATTTTTGGGAAGCGAGGGAGGAGAAACATTTTATTCAAAAAACACCGGCTTTTAGAAAATTCTGCAAAACTCATCTTCTGCTTTTAATGATAATGGCCTTTGTCTCCGTATTCGAAGTCGTATCCCCTTTCAATGGCCATTATCGTGTCGTTTGTAATCAGATGAGGTCAGACATGCGAAACAATAATTACGGAAAATAGACTAAACCCTCAAAGAGGTTCTGTTCTTGCTGAAATTCCAGGTATCTTCTTGTTTGCCACTTTGCAATCAATAGCATTTGGCTTCATTATGGTTGTATCGTGGAGGAATATCCCACATAAGAAATATAAAACCTCCTCCCACAGTTTTTGCTTGTATAAATCTTCTTGGAAGTAACTTCTTTCTCTTCTTGGGGTATGTTTTTTTGACTAGTCCAAACATGTGTGGATTCGGTCCTTTCCTATAATTGGTAATTCGACCTGTCCTTTCTTTACGGACATACAAATTTGAGCAACTAGCAGATCCGTAGAACTTCTGCATAGTCTGTACATTTTAAGTAATCTTTCATTAAGAACATTAAATAAACGTTACACATCACGTTGCCTTCCAGTGGCGAATCCAGGGCGGGCTGAAGCCCCAGAGCTAAACCAAAATTTTTGATTTTATTTAAGATCACTACTTAATTTTCATTTAAAAAATAATAAAATCGTGACAACATTGCTTTCTGACTTGGCAGGATCGAAAATGTTCCTACTTTTCTAGTCATTCCACTTGTACTTGTAGCGTTGGCGCGGTCGAAAATATTTTTTGGCTAGTTATTTCATTGTATTTTTTATAAAATTATAGAAAGTATTGTAGTGTTCCCCAGAGCTAAACCAAAATTCTTGATTTTATTTAAAATCACTACAACTGTTTGTTCTTAATCTTCATTTTTAAAAATAATAATAAAATCATTAATCCATTGCTTTCGGCAACGTCAGAAAATCTTTTCTACTTTCATTCACTTGTACGTAAGCATTGACGCGGTCGAAACATTTTACGGCTAGTTATTTCGTATATTTTTATAAAATTATCGAAAGTATTGTAGTGTTCCCCAGAGCTAAACCAAAATTCTTGATTTTATTATTTAAAATCCGTATTTGTTCTTAATCTTCATTTTTTTAAAAAATAATAATAAAATCGTGTCAACATTGCTTTCTGGCTTGGCAGGCTCGAAAATGTTCTCTTTTTTCTCAGACATTCCACTTGCTTATAGCATTGACGCGATTCGAAACATTTTGGCTGGACATTTCATTGTATTTTTTATGGAGATATCAGTATTGTAGTGTTCCCCAATTCAACCAAAATTCTTGATTTATTTAAAATCCATAACTGTTTATGCTAATCTTTTTTAAACGTAATAAAATCCATGTCCAATATTGCTTTCTCAACTTGGCAGGCTCGAAAATGTTTCTACTTTTCTAGACATTCCACTTGTGCTTATGTGACATAGGTCGAAAACATTTTACTGGCTAGAAGTTATTTCACATTGTATTTTTATAAATTATCCAAGAAGTATTATGTGAGTACAGAGCTAAGCCAAAATTCTTGATTTTATTTAAAATACTACAACTATTTGATTCTTAATCTTCCTTTTTTAAAAAATAATAATAAATCGTGATCAACATTTAGCACTGGCTTGGCAGTCGAAAATGTTTCTCTTTTAATTCCGACGATACTTTACTGAGCGTGTGCGCGGACGAAAGCCATGTATTATTTCAGTTGTATTTTTTTATAAATTCGAAGAATCGTTAGCATGTTCCAGGCCAAACCGGAAATCATGTTTAAATGTAAACTACAATGTGTTCTTAATCTTCATTTTTAAAATAATAATAAAATCAGTCAACACCTTGTCTTCACGGCCCGGCGGGCTTTCGAAATGATCTCTTTTCTAGACATTCCACGTGTTGCATGGCGGTACCGGTCAACTTTTTGTTCAGTTATTTCGTTATTTTTATAAGATGTTCAGAAAATGTTACAAGTATTCCCAGAGTATTAAACCAAATTCTTATGTTTTATTTAAAATCACTACAACTTGTTTGTTCTTTAATCTTCATTTTTTTAAACTAATGAATAAAATCGTGTAGCCTTCTTTCTGGCTGGCAGGATCTGAAAATGTTTCTGCTTTTCTCAGAAATTCACTTGTACTTGATAGCAGTGACGCTGATCGAAACTTTTTGGCAGTTCAATTTCATTGTATTTTTTATAAAATTATCAGATTATTTAGTGTTCCCCAGAGCCTAAACCAAAATTCTATGATTTTTTAGCAAATCCTACTATTTCTTAATCTTCATTTTTTTTAAAAATAATAATAAAATCAGTGCAATATTTTTCTGGCTTCAGCAGGATCAAAATATTTCTACTTCTTCTGATTCCTTGTTACACAAGCATTGACATGAGTGAAAACATTTTTTAGTAGTTATTTATTTATTATTTTTTATAAAATTATCAGAAACATATATGTCCCCAGAGCTAAAGCCAAAATTCTTGATTTTATTTAAAATCATCTTCTAACTGTTTGTCTTAATCTTCATTTTTTTAAAAATAATAAAAATCAATATCAACATTGCTTTTCTGGCTTGGCGAATCGAAAATATTTCTGCCTACAGACCTCCTTCCACTTGTACTTGTTATTTGCGAAATTCGAGAACATTTTGACTGGTTCTATTTTCCATTGTATTTTTTATAAGGTATCGAGAGAATATTGGCAGTGGAATTTCCCAAGGCTATTAGAATTCTTGATTTTTTATTTAAAATCACTACAGCCTGTTTGTTCATGTCTTTTTTAAAAATAATAAGAGTGTTGACAACGTTGCTTTCTGAAAGCGGCGGGCTCGAAAATCGACTCCTTTCTAGACATTCCACTTGTACTTGTGGCATTGACGCGGTCGAAAACATTTTTTATTTGGACTATTTCAATTTAACATTTTTATAAAGGTATCAGAAATGTTAATAGTGTTCCCAAGAGCTAAACTAAAAATTCTTGGTTGCACCGAACTCCTACAACTGTTTGTTCTGATATTCATTTTTAAAAATAAATAATAAAGAATCGATATTCAACATTGCTTTCTGGCTTGGCAGGCTCCAGAAAATGTTTCTACTTTTTCTAGACATTCCACTTGTATAGCATTGGTACTGATTCGAGGAAACATTTTTTATTTCAAGTTATTTCTGTTTTTTATAAAAGATTATCAGAAGGAAATATTATTAAAATTTCCCCAGAGCTAAAACAACTGGAATTCTTGATTTTATTTCAAAATCACTGTATTTGTCTTCATTTTTTTAAAATATTAATAAAATCGGTAACATTGCTACGAGCAGCGGGCTCGAAATATACTGAATTTCCACTTGTAGGCGCTGGCACGGCCAGGCCATTTTTGGCTAGTTTTTCATTGTATTTTTATAAAATTAGATATTGTAGTGCTCCTGGGCTAAACCAAAAAATTCTTGATTTTATTTAAAATCAGTAGAACTATTTATTTCATAATCTTATTTTTTTAAAAAATAATAATAAAATCGGCATTAACATTGCTTTCTGACCCTGGCAGGCTCGAAAATTTTCCACTGAACATTCACTTGGCGCGTAGCGTTGTGGTTTTTTGTGGATTATTTCGTTAATTTTTTAGTAAATTATCGAAAGTATTGTATTGTTCTTTATGATTCTTTATTGTCAGGTGACAAAACCTGTAAAGTTCAGTGTTTTGGTTCACATAAGCCATGAGGTTTTGACCCATTCGTTACTACGATACAAAATTTTATGACCTCAGCCCCTCCCCCCCGACCCGAATCCTGGATTCCTTCCTGTGTTGCCAACCTTCCAAGACTCGCGTTTTGAGACATAAATTACCACTCTTGCCTTCTCTTAGTGCATAGTTAGGAGACACACATTCTGTGAGCCTTCTCCTGTCAGTTCCAGGTTCTTTGTATTTGAACCTCTGCAACAGTTGACATAAGACTGATTCTATGTTCAGGATGACAGACTAGACCTAGTGCAAAGGTTGATTTTGAATTGAACAAAAAATTTCTTGTAACAAAATAGTAATATCTTTTTTGCTATTTATTACATTACACGATTTGGTGTAGTAAGGTTAGGAATACATAGATGACAAATAATTCAGTATTTTTATAAGTTAATATTCCCTATCCTTTTCAAAACGACGAATCATATAGCAAATAATTGCTTCTTAATGCAATTTGGTACGACTCGCTAGAATAAGTTTACAAGATCTTCCTTCATTTCTTGCATGTTTTGTAGAAAGAGGCTGATAATTTCTTCATGATTTCGGTTTGTGGTTAATGGATTCAGTCGATAAAATGACTAAATATAAAGCCGCTCAATTCTTCTTCACTAATGCACTTTACATCTTAAGGAATTTTTATTATATTTAAATGTTTAAGAAACTCTTTCTGCGCGGGCGGCAAATGCATGAGAGCCAATATAATTTTCGAACTGAAGAAAATTTAGGTTACAATTCAAGTAATTACTTTGAAATAAATATTGCAATATTGTCTGAAGGCAAAACTTAAGGCAGTTACAGTTTTAGATTAAATAAATCTGTAATGAAATAATTTCCGTTTTGCAAAATCCAAGCCAGCAGCGCTGGGCCTTTATTCAGGTCTTGTGCACTCTCGCACCGTTCGAGCCTTCGGAAATGCGGAACCTTGTGCTCACTTTTGATTTCGAGCCAACTTCAGAAATGCGGGGCCTTGTGCGTCGCACCGTTCAAAGCTTCTCAGGACGACCCTCACCTATATTAATCGATAATTCGTCCCGTTTTTTTTCTTATTTTTGGTAAATCAAGCTTACTAAACACAAGTCGAAAGTTTGGTATAGTCTATAGACAATAATGCCGTCCTGTTTTATGAAAATTACACATTATAGAGCATTTAAAAGATACTCAGTTAATTTTATTTCAGTCGGCGTATGTTTTCCTCCCATTAAGATTGCATATTTTCATAGCAAGGTATGAATTTCTATTGCGAAATACTTTTTTATGTCATTATCGTTTTACCAACTAGTCATTGTTATCTGATGCTCATGCTAACTGTACATGATAGATACTTTAATACAGCGATCAGAACTATCTGCTTTCATCAGTACGAAAAAATGTCTCTGCGCGGTTGAAGAAGGTCAGCGCGATGCTTTTCTCCGAACCCCCAGGTCCAAGACCGTGACCTCCTTTCAAGAAGGACAAACTTCACGCTGGAGTAGATGTCGAAGAATTCATCTCTGAGAAAATACATCCCCATTTGAAATCCATTTAGGACCCCTTAAGCTTTCTTTCTTTTCCTTTCAAAAACAGATGTATTTTTTTGAGGTGCAGTGCCTGAGCACTCCTACTTTCAGTTTAAATGCTAGTTTTTTTAACCCTTAAATCAGTGTTTTTAGTATTTTACGACCCAATTTCATCACCTCATCTCTTACACAATAACATGATATTATTACAATAATAATGCGTTGTGCAGTGTTGATGCAATCCTATTTATGGTGCATTATGTCGGTGTAAATTAAGTCTTTATTTTATATTAGCATATCAGAATGTACGTTTCCTTTCAATAAGTAATCAATTTTTAATGATATTTTCTTTCGATATTCCTCGCGCCCCTAGAAACGCTTTTAATGACTACCTTATTAGATGGTGAAAAAGCAATTCGGAGGATAATATGTGGTCATACTTCAGACGGTTATTTGTGGATGATTAAGGGTGACTAATGAAAAGTGGCAGGTTAATTTAAATGCTGGAAGCTAGCTACCACTACGAAATATGCTCACTTTTATGTAGCGTTAGCACGCCCACAGGTTGAGAAACACTCCTTTAAATGAGTTGTATTACCAAAACAGAGTGAAAACAAGTATGTTTTCACCATTATGCTTGCGTTTTAAGGGATGATAATTACATCAACTACATTTGGTGGAAATTTATGATGAAAGGAAGACAAATGCTTAATATAATATATTACAGAAAATTACTAAATAATATATTTCATTGTTTGTTGTGATCATACTACTAAAAAAATTGATCTAATTTTTAAGTATTTTGGACAATTTCAAAGATATAGTAGAGACAGAAATGCTTTAAGGAAACACATGTGAGATCGATAAATTAAAAACATATAGAAAAGAAAGAAAATTGCTGAAAACAGGAGGAACTCCCTTTTAGAATTTTAAAACCGTAAACAACAAACAGACAAATATATAATGCTCTATTGAAAAATCAAAAAAATCACTTGAAACTCTGTGTGACATCCCGTGAAAACAATCCCTAATCACAAAATCCTAATAAAATATTTTGTTTTACGAAATCAGGTTAAAGGCCCCTCAAATCCAACTTTGCACAGGCCCCACGCATTTGTTCAGGCCGGCCCTGTTCAGATGCATGCAGGAGGATTATTCCGAGAATTTGTTTGCAAAGCAATAGTTTGTTGACAGAGGAGAGTTCCTTCCCATGATGGATTTATTAAGTGGACTTATACGGGACTCTCTGTTACTGGGTCCTTTACAGTTCGTTTTCGATTTCAGACAATAATTCAAATTATAAACTAATATTTTACATTGTGTTCTTGGGAATTACTAGTCATTTTTTCAGATACAGGAAACTACCTTCGCGCAGCCGCCAGGCGCAATTGGTTACCGAAATAGAATTGAAGCGAAAATCGAGAGAGATGTTTACATTTTTACGCCAGGTATAGAAACATTTTTACCAAAAAAAATATGCCTAATCGGACGAAGGTCACGACCTACAACAAGAATTCAGAAAAGTGCCGCTCTTATTCATTGCCTTTCTGTAGTGAAATCGTCACCAGTATCGGGTTTTAAAACAAGCTGTACTGACCAATTCAGGTAAAAGCTGTGTATAGCCATGGGTACAAGTCTGTTTTCAGAGCTGAATTCAACGTACGTAGAAATAAACCCACATATTTCATCACTTGACTGTCAACTTCAATTGTCGTGGCTATGATGTTTGCGCATGTACTAGTAAGTTTTGCCATCGACATTTACCATTTGTTGCAGTCACAGACAAAACAAAAATAGGGAAAATCAACAAAAGAATGATAAATTCATGAACATACAATATTTTTGAACGTATCTTATAGATTCTCGAAGACTTATTTCAGCGCATATACGGAACAAATTTTCTATTTTTGTAAAGCAATTTATGTGAAGATCAGTTAAAATTAATGAACTTTTTTTGCTTGCCAGTGCTTCAGTTCGGGAAAGAATTTTTAGAATTGGATTTGTACGGAATTCCGTTCCATCAATTGATTTAGGTCAGTAGCAAATATCAATCTGAATAAACTTTAATAAATAATAATAATAATAAATAGACTTGCTCCGATCCGCTGCAGACGATAAAGCTTACCGTTACCATAAGCAGCACTTAATTCTATTGCATTTTCATTATCTAAAGAATGGAGAATATGAGGGAAAAAAATAATAGCGCTACACACATACGAATCAATGCGAAGAAAATCAATTTAACTTTCAGAAAAGAAACGGTTTCTTGTTTTTGTTTTTTAATTTTAAAATTACTTTTGCAAACAGTCTAAAATAAATTAAAATTGGAACAGATTTAAATATTAAGTAATTCTGAAAGAAAAACAAAATTAAAATGATTCATTACTAGAGGCAGTATTGTTTTATCCCTCTTTCTTAATATACGTTCTTTGGTTCTTTGTATACAATTTTTTTGTAAAAAGGAAGAATGTGAATGTTTTAATTATTTATTGAATGGCTTCAAAATTTGATAATACGGAGTAATTTTATTCTTAAAGTACTACATTTTCAATGCGTATTTGTACTATTTCAAGAGCCCTGCTATCTGTGTGTTTTTTTTTATTTTGTATTCAAAGAACAAAGGTTTGTGAAGTATTCTTCAGCACAGCCACTTTTATTATCTGCAGAATTCAATTTGGACAATTGAGATTATTTTGGTGAATTAATGCAATTTAGATTAGTTGGTTTATGCCTTATTTTAAAAAGCTACATTAGCCCCCCTTCTGGTGTAGTTTTTGTACTATATAATTGAATAAGACACTCCTCTCTGTTTGAGGATCGATATTGTATTCATTTCAACCACATATCAAAAGAACGCCAGAGATGTTAATGGTTACAGTCATTTTGGCATCGGTTATAAGTGCTTTGAATAAAGCAATTTCGCTTATAAATTTAAGCAGACATAATGCAATGTCTGACTGAAGCTCAGGCAATATAATAAAGTATGTTTACCTGGATATAAAATAGTTGGTGTTTCAGTTTCTTAAAATTCACTGAACTGTAATTTATCTCTAATAAAACGCATAATACAGAAATTATTCACGTCGATCAGAATTTCATTTAAGAGCATGTTAAAATTTCAACTTGAATCTGACGATTTACTGACAACGTTTAAAATGTCCCCAAAACTTGTCAAACTTTCCTTATTCTCGTCAGTCACTGCCAGCTGTCAAAGGTGATCCATAGTTTTTATGAAATGTACGCAAAGAATTCGCAATTTTTTCT